>PYAF01000042.1:743055-776939 GCA_007407185.1 Glycine tomentella
CCCCCCCCCCCCCCCCCCCCCCCCCGGCCAATGGCGGACGACGCCGACTTTACCTCCCCGCTCCTCTCCTCCTCCTCCACCTCCGACCACGTCGTCGTCACCGTCCACCCCTCCGCCGCGACCCCCAGCAACCCCTTCCGTTGTCTCGGCAGCGACGACGACCTCTCCGTGCCGCCGCCGTCCACCCTGGACCCGTTCCGCAACCGCACGCCGGCGATTGAGGGGCTCTACGAGTGGGCCAAGACGGCGCTGTGCCTGCCGCTGGCGGCGCTGCGGCTCGCGATCTTCGGGCTCTGCCTCGCGGTGGGGTACGTGGCGACGAAGGTGGCGCTGCAAGGGTGGGAGGACAAGGAGAATCCCATGCCCAAGTGGAGGTGTAGGGTTATGTGGATCACGCGCTTGTGCACCAGATGTATTCTCTTCTCCTTTGGGTACGTGTTCTTCCCGATTTCAATCGTCTTTCCTCTCTCGATTTGGATTTTTCAATTGATTTTAGATCTTAGTTGATTGTGTGTGTGTGTGTGTGTGTTTGTTTTGTTTTTATTTTTTGGATGTCGATTGAATTAGTGAATAACATTCTGTTAGGAGAGAGATGATACTAGTTATTTCTATTTATCTGTTGTTTGCAAAGTTAAAAAGTTCCGATATTTAATTAATTTACACATTCATTTATCGAGGAATTAAAAGAAAAGGGGATAAAATAGGAAATCCGTTGTATTATTGTAAATTCTTGACATTTTCTTTGATTTTTACGGATAAAAAATAAAGAAAATTATTACATTTCTTGGTTTCTACAAAAACAACCTTAAAAGATAGATAAAACAGAACCGAGGGAGTAGTTCTTATTTTTTGGGGGTTTATGATTGAGAGCTTCTTTGGAAGTTTGAACTTTTTTTCTTAAAAAAAAATTACTGGGAACTTGGGGGAAAATGGTTATTTAGCTAAAATAAGCTTTATTTATTTGCTGATTTGGCGTTTTGGACTTTGGAGATAAGTTAAGTAGTTTTTTTCCCCTTGAATTGGAGTATGTGCAAGGGAAAAACATGCAGTGAGTAGGTTGATGTGACATTAGGGTACATGCAATTATGGGTACTCTGACGTGGTAATCTGTTATGTTGTGATGAGAATAGCGTAATAAAGACTGGATGGCGTGAAGATCATAAAGTGTGGTTGGTGAGGAAAATGACAAAGCTTTAAGCTCAGGATTGAGTATTCCAGTTGGGGGATAACTAACTCATTTAGTGAAGTTCTTGATTTTATTCTCAGGTTAGGTGGTGGTGGGAGATGACTGATGAGAGGGAAAAAAATAGTTATAGACTTTATGTGTGCATCTCTGCTTGATTTATGATAGTTGTTTTTTTAAGGGGAAAAGGGGACAGGTAAAAAGAAATTAAAAATTGTCTATAATTTTATGTCTCCTTGTCATGCTATGTTTTATGGAAGGGAGCATATGGGGATAGAGTCTGTCTTGTATGTATGGGAGAGAAACACTGGAAAACAAAGATAAATTAGGAAAAGAATGTAGGAAACAAAACAGTGCCTTTGAATGTTATATGACTACAAACCTCAGTTAGATACCCTCTTTATGTTGTCTCATTGGGAAGGAGCATATGATGGTTAGGTTGTTTTTAGTTGAAGGTTCATTTCAGTTTCATTTTATTTTATATATTTACTAGCATGCCCTTAGCTTATTTTGGTTCTGATTTGTGAATGTCTCTGTATTGTTGTCTCCTTCTGTCCATTTGCAGCTATCAGTGGATAAAACGGAAAGGAAAACCTGCACCAAGGGAAATTGCTCCAATAATTGTATCTAACCATGTTTCTTACATTGAGCCTATCTTCTATTTCTATGAATTATTTCCGACCATTGTGGCATCTGAGTCCCATGACTCCATACCTTTTGTTGGCACCATTATTAGAGCAATGCAGGTAATTTCATTTCATGGTTACATTTTATGTATGCCCATTTAAAATTTAAAAATATAAGAACAATTGCCATTCAGCCATTTTCCATTTCTTTCCACTTTTATGTTTTCAGGTCATATATGTTAACAGATTCTTACCATCATCAAGGAAGCAGGCTGTTAGGGAAATAAAGGTAAAACATTTCTATTAGTATGTCGATTGTTATTCTATCTACATCCTAAGATTGTCATTTTTTTATTATTGAAATGGTTGTCAATTGATACCCAGTTACCTTTCTATTCACATACCTCTTTAATGCCCCCTACTTTTTTTAACAAAATCTATAGATAAATTTCGTGAAATATATTTGATGATTTAGGAAAGTGTGAGTAGCGCAAGACACACTAATAGAAGTTTTTTTGTTCATGCGCGGCAAAGTGATTCCTCTTTTTTTTTTCCTCTTGGCCTTGTAGGAGTTGTAAATATGTTAGTATAAAATGTGCAATGAAAAGTGCATGTTTAGATTGAAGTTTGCAAACTGAGTTTGCAAAAATTTCCATATTTTGCTTCTCAAAATATGAGTTTATTCCAGACAAAATTTTACCCTCAAATCTCACATATACTTTTGGGGGGTAACCAAACATGACCCCGAACTGTTTTTACCCTCAAACATACTTTTGGAACACTCCCACTGGAAATCCAAACATACCCAAAGTCTAGTTAAAATTTAAACAAGTTAGGAAAAGTCTAGTTGGACTTGGACATATTATCTGGAAGAGAACCTCAGAGTTGAGTGGGAGTTCAACAAGTTGTAAAGTGACATTAGCTGCAGATGTGGAACTGAATAGCAAGATGCAAGAATTATTCAAAACTAATGGGGCTGAGCAACAGATATGTTGGGCATGAATTTACTTGATATAATTTGCATGTTATCAATTTTATAAGCTATTTGATACAGAAATTTGCTTTCAAGGAACTGAATAACAGAGAAGGGCCTCTTGCAATAGATATCCTCGAGTACTATTATTTCCCGAGGGAACAACAACTAATGGCGGAAACCTTATCTCCTTCCAACTTGGTGCATTTATCCCTGGATACCCAATCCAGCCTGTAATTGTACGCTATCCACATGTGCACTTTGATCAATCCTGGTAGGAAATTAGATCTTTACATTTCATTACTGTTTATAAGCATAAATTATCACTCTAATTGTTTTACATGCAAATCTGTTAGGGGTGATGTTTCTTTGGGAAAGCTTATGTTCAGAATGTTCACTCAATTTCACAACTTTTTTGAGGTATATTCTCTCTTATGCATTGGGTTTTTCTTTATAGTGGTTTATCCACCACCTCTGGAAATTCATTATTCTTGAACTTGAAGTAATTTAGAACTTTTCTTCTAAAATTGAACAGGTAGAATATCTTCCTGTCATTTATCCCCTGGATGATAAGGAAACTGCTGTACATTTTCGGGAGAGGGTGAGTTTTCTAGTTGCTTTTTAGCTTTCATATATTGCCAAAGGATTTTAATATTTATGCTTGTAATCTGCTAAATGCAGAAGTGTTATAGATTGATCCTTGAAAGTTGAAACCTCTATAGGTATATAAATTTTTTATGTGAATTGAGTTGAAGAAGATTCCTCTCTGGGAATCTGAGAATCTTCTTTTACCTCTATCGGTCAGTTTGGTGTTCCCTTACAAAGGGGTGAAAATTCAGGGATGAACTTGATCTGAATAATTGTATATAAAATTATCCTTGATTTTTGTTTCACCCTAAATTTCAAGGAGGCACTAATCTGACTTAAAGCCTAATCTTGTGTGAAAATGAAATTTCAGTAATGTGACAATTAACAACAAATAATAAAAACACCAAACCAGGAATCACTTTATAAAGCACGAATTGCAGAGTCTAGGTCTCTAGGAGCCATCTTGTAAAGTGATGGCTCATGGCTTGATTAATGGGGATGTTGCACATAGGATTCATGTTTAGGTGGATGGAATGGAGGATTGCTTTAGATTAGACATCACTATTTACTAGTATTACAAAGTGCCTGTCAAACTCAGGAAAATTCTACTGGACGATTATTTAGTCTAGCAATGTTCTATGTTAGTTTATATTTTCAATGTCATGCTAACAACACATAAAACTGTGATAAGCTGAGATGATACTGCTAAAGTGGATGAATGCACATTCAAGACAAAAAAAGATTAGGAATCAATTTATACAAGAGAAAGTTGTAGTAGCACCTATTTAAGGGAATGATCAAAACTTGTCTAAGATTTTGTAAACATTGCATGCTTTTGCCCTTTTTGATATCTTTTATCATTTACTTTTCTTACGAAGAAATAAACTGTATGGTTTGTTGAATATAATCCTTCCTTGTGTCAGTACTCAGTAGTAACCATTCAACAATTAATATGTGGATAAATGCAGACTAGCCGTGATATTGCAACTGCATTGAATGCTGTCCAGACAGGACATTCTTATGGAGACATAATGCTTCATATGAAAGCACAAGAAGCAAAACAGGTGTGCTTTTTTTTATTATTGTGCTTTTTTTTATTATTGGTTTCAGTTATAATATCTTCATCCTAGTTACTTGATTAGCCTTGTATTATATAAAATGGTCAAATTTAAACTTGCAAATCAAGTATCAGGATGGTTTTCATTTATAGATTATTTTCATGTAGAACTAACTTTAATTGTGATGTTGAATATCTACAGAGTTTCTTGTATTTAAACACTTTTCTGATATTTCAGTCACTGTTGTCTAATGTATGTAATCTCTACTAAAGTGAAAATGCGGCATATAAGATGTAATGTAAAAATAATGTGATAAACCGTTGTCTTGTAGGGGGAACTAGACATAACAATTTTTTTTTCTTTTTTCCTTTTTCTTTTATCAATCCAAAGATTATGCCTCCAATCACTTATATATGTGTCTACCTATATAACTATATATAAAGAAAGCCAACCAAAAATGGAAGAAAACCAATAATTAATCCACAAATGGAACTTTAGTAGAAGAAGATTCACGAATTAGAAAAACAGACAAGTAAACAAATTTAGAGTTGTGTTTCTTTTACTTACTGCTTTCTTCTTGGAGATTGATGATTTCAATGCACTGTGATCAGGGTGAAGCACTCTGCTCTCTTGCTATTGGATGACAATCAGGGTTAAACTGAAAATTTCATGTTATATACCAAAATTATTTGTTTGCTAAATCTTAGAAAATCATTCATGACCATGGAGACATGGCCAAGAATCTTTGAAAATTTCAAGTCATGCTTAGCATTTCAGTTTTGTTGTTGCTGACATTTTAACTTGTTGACTTTTTCAGGAGAACCCCTCAAGTTTTATGGTTGAAATGACCAAGGTGGAATCAGTGAGTCCCTAAAAACAAATGAGCTTAGCATTACCTTTTTTTTTCTTCTGACATTATCAAGTCCCTTGTAAATTATCTTTTCTTTCAGCTTTTTAAGACTTTTAAGTAGGATTTTTAGGTTAAACCTTTTGAATCTGTAGTATATGCAAATGCCATAAGAACCCTTTGTTTATGCCAATGGATGTTAGACATAAGTGGCCCAGGGTGGCTGCATGATGTTTGGGCCTTCTAATCTAAGGGGAATATGTATTGCAAGAGGGAAAATATTTTATATTGTGATTTGTGGTATATTAATGATGGTGATAGTATGACTACGAGTATATGACACATCCTGTCTCTGACTGATCTGCCCATATGGTATACCAAAGGATAAAAGAGATTTTGTGCTTCTTTTCAGTTATTTCATATTAGCAGCATGGAAGCTGTGGACTTTCTGGATAAATTCTTGGCCATGAATCCTGATCCCAGGTACTATTATCACATTCTTGTACAACTAGACAAACCAGTTTTGCTAAAGTACAGTGGGAAACATTAGTTAATTGATTTTTATATTTGGTGGTAAGCAATTGATTGTAAATTGATAATATTGACGACAATCAATGTTGAGTTTTTACTTCAGTTGATGGTGTTACAGTGTTAGTCATAATGAAATCTCCTTTTTGTGGGAAATCATTGTTGAAATACTTATTGTTGCTAATGTCACATAATTCCATGCAAGACCTCTCTTAAAAGTAAATTCTTCACCGGAAGTGAACTGTTAGGGTTGAAATAAATGTTAACCCAATAATAGGTCTGATCAAGTTTTGCAACTGCCCCAGTTTATTTTCTATGAAAGGTATTCTCATCTCTTTGGGGGCAAGGACAACATGATTGAGGATATCTGCTTTAAAATTTGAAGTTACCATTTATATAAAATGAATTTATTTATTTGGTTGGGCATTTTTGGGGCACTTGGTGAGTTGGTGCTGAGAGATTTTCACTCAAATTGGAGGCCTAAGCTGTATATGTTTGGTACATGGGTGTGACTTAAGAGATTACTGCATGCATCTCGACTCCCCCTATTTACCTCAGATACCTTAGGTGTATGGGCATGTGATGCTCTTTCAAGCATGGGAATCTTAGATGTTTGTACATGTAATCCTTAAAGTTAGATATTTAAGATTACCAATTGCAGTCAAACAAGGGCACCAAACATGTGTAAGAATGTAAGATGTTAACAATTGTCATACGAACTGTAGGAATCCTTAACCATAATCAATGGTACATGTGCATCAAATGCCTCCTCATAGAGTTATAGAAAAAGCCTATTGCAAGCTAATCAATCTCCCTTCTGTCCTTGAGGATTTATGGCAATACTCAGTGAAAAGTCTATAAATCCTTGCATTCAAACACATTGGGGCCAAAACATTGGAGTAAGATATTGGTAATTAAATCCATGTTTTTGGGCAAGTCTTTTGTTTTTGTTTTTGCTTTTCTTTACTAACAACTGCGACCTATAGATGTGATTGTATTTGGTGAACTTTACCACTTTTATGATGGAGTCTGTATCTTGCTTACAGTGGTCGTGTTCAATATCATGACTTCTTGAGGGTTTTAAGACTTAAGGCTTGCCCACTATCTGCAAAGGTTAGTTATCAAATAGCTTGAGATTTCTTTAATATTGTGGGATTAAAATCTCTCAAGATTTGATGTTCCGATCCTTATATTTTGTTAAATTCTCTAATTCCATGTGCATGACATGGCTTATGATAAGTTATTTTCAGAATACTACAATGTTATTTGTGTACTTGTAGTTTTGAAATAAAATTTTCTGCATTCAGTTTTTCTTTCCTTTTTGCTGCATTTTTTCAGTTTAGCAAAATTTATTCTAACTGTCTTTGCCACTGCTGCTCTTTCTGTTGCCAAAACCTGAACTCCCTCATGACTTGAGTTCAGTTTGCTGCCCTTGCCTTTCGATTGTCATGTTGATTATATTTTATTACAGATATTTTCATTCATTGATGTAGAGAAGAGCGGGACAATTACGTTCAGACAGGTAACTATTTGCAATAATTTACCCTGTTTATAGATTAGAAGTAGCAATTGATACTACAACATTTATACTATTTTGTTTTTTGTGCAAAAAACTGCAATACGAGGTTCAAAATGTCCTTGTTGATTACAGCACTTGTTTGTAATTGTATGTTGCTTCCAGTTCTTGTATGGATCTGCCCATGTCATGTCACAACCAGGGTTCCATCAAGCCTGTGAAGAAGCCTTTGCTGGCTGTGGTGGTGCAGTAAAGGCCTATGTTGTTGAACAAGAGGTATTATAAACTTTTGTTCTCCTATTTTTGCCTTTACTGTGTTGGATTATCCCTCACATGTTCTTTTCGATTCTCTTTAAAATCAGTTACGAGATTTCATCCAACCTGTTGTCCTCAACTGGAGGGAGGTTGAGGTAATTTATATTTAATAAACACTTCTCTCCATTTTTTCTGTAATTAAAATTCTTAACACATTTGTTGTAGTCTGTGACTGACTTTAAATGGTTACTTGTAGGTCCATGAGCTTTTTATGTTATTTGACAATGATAATGATGGAAGAATTGACAAGAATGACTTTCTTTCATGCCTTAGAAAAAATCCTCTTCTCATAGCATTTTTTACCCTTCAACTGCAGCAAAAGGAATTTGAAGGTAATGGAGTGATAGAAATAGTGTGATGGGTGGATTTCGCATTTGATAAAATACTCTGGCTTTTTAGGTCTTTTGTGGACTAGAAAGAAAAGAAATGGGTAGGGATTCCTGGGGAATACATACAGTATAGGATGCAGTGGCCTCATTTTATTTTCCTTTTCTTTTTCGTTTTCATTTTTTTTACCGTGCTCTGATTAAATACTCGTAACTATTTGGCCAAGATCTGTGCCATCCATCCTGCTTCATTTTATAGTTTTAGCTTAGGTCAGTTTTGCATAGTTGGATGTCAGTTACCTGGGCGGTGTTCACCCTGATCCAACATTTTGAGTTTTGGTTCAGGGACCATGCTCTGACATTTAGGGTCAATGTGATTCATGTAAAGTTTGAACCAATGTGTCAATTTGTAACAAACATTATAGCTGTATTTTTTCAAAGATGTGAACATGAAGAAAGTAATGTAATTTATTTGGATTTTTTTTGTATCATGAAGGAATGATTTGTTGCTTTAGAATGCGTCATGATTTCATTTAATTCTTTTGTTGGGAGTTCTTAGAAGTCTCAGATTAGAAGTCTCATATGCTACTATGCCAGCAGCATTCTCTCTCTCTCTCTCTCTCTCTCATTAATATAAAGTAATATATATGATTCTCAAAACCAATATATTAAGAAAGCAATAATTTTGCTGTCAAAAAAAGAAAGTAATACTTTTCTTCTAAAATTATTGATAATTCCATCAAGACTTTGCATGATTATGAGTTTATATATATTCTAGACCTCCTTCGTAGTTTTTAAGTGTAGCTATAATTAGTTTTAAAAAAAAAAAGTGTAGCTATAACTAATAATTATTTTAAAATTTTAGTGCAACGATTTCAGGCTTTTGCATTATTCATAAAATCTATTTAAATTACTTTTAATTAATGTTTCAATATATATATATATATATATATTATATTACAAGATAAATGATCAATCTTTTATAATAAATATTTTGTATAAATTATAATTTGGATTTGTAATAAACAATTTAAAAATTAATGTAAGGTTATTTTTAATTAATTATTGAAACATTCTTTTTAAAAAAAACAGTTGAACTTTAATTTAGAAATTGAAATAAAAGAGTAAATTGAAATAGATATACAATTAAGAAAAAAGTACACATAAGAAATAAATAAAAGGAGTATAGGTTTGAGATGATTGAGACTTGAGAGATATTTTTTTTAACTAATTGTAAGAGGAGTGAGTGAAATGCATATCTAAAGGAAAGAAGACAAATATTGAAAATATATAATCGACAAAGTTGAGAGAGTAAGAATTATCCATTCTAATTTATAATAATATAGAAGTGAATCCCTTATGTCATGTTGAAAAGTCAAGAGAAGGGCTGTTTCTATTGAATTTTTATAATTTTCTATTTCAAATAATTTTACTTTATTATATCTAAACAAGAATATTCTTTTAAATTAGTTTTAAAATATCATTCTTAAATATGAATCAATTTTTTCAAAAACTTATCATTCTCATTAAAGCGTACGATAATCAACCCGATTTCTTCAATCGTTATTTAATTGTTTAGGTTTATTTGGGTAGAAATTGAATTCAGTTTTCTCAATAAAAAAAAATGAATTTGGTTTTTCTTTTGTCAATAGCTTTAATTGATAGTTGCTTTTCCTGTTTGTGTATATGAGAAAATTTTTATTAAAAAAGATAAAATTTATTTTAATGATCATAATATCTCGAAAATTAGTTTTATAACTTTCAATCACAGAAATATCTTGCTTGTTTAAAAAAAAAAGTTTAATTGAAGAGTTAGATGGAGGTAACCAGGTTGTGGGCCAAAATGAGGGTCACGTCTAATATGAAGTATCCATTTTCTATCTACACCCGTGAAACAATAACTTTTACCGTTAGATAAATTAATTAAATATTCAAGGGTTATGATTTAAGAAAGGAAACTTAGTTGACCGGTAAACTTAGTTGACCGGTATTCTTAAAATGCATTTAATTTTTATACCAATTTTTATTTTATTTTATCATCTTCTCTACCGCCTCATCACTCTTCTCTTCTGCAACAAAACACAAGGCAAATCCAACAATCCAATAAATCATTCATTTCTGGCACAATAACATCGTCCTTGGTGAACTTCCACCGATCACTCCCTGAAGAGAGTGATGAGACTTGGTTCCGCCGATCATCCTTATGTAGTGTTGTTTCTAGCGATTCAGAAGCAAATGAAACGAAGCTAGTTCATACAGAAAATCGAGAAAATCCAGCTTTGTTAGAAAATGAAGTCCATAACCACTATGTAGCAGAAGAATGTGTACTCGTTCAGACCCATAATAATCCATTGACTGCCAAATTGTAATTCAAACCAAAGTAACTTTCTCCCTCAAATTCTGGGCAATAATCCAAATCAGAGCTTGGATAATTTGAAGAATGATGGAAACAGGGGTCCAAATTGAAATTGGAATCATCGCCGTTGCCGTCGTAGAAGAAGTGGTTGACGATGCAAGGATGGCAGCAGCACGATCGAGAAGAATGGGAAGAAGAAAGAACAAAGAAGTTGGTGTCGGCGTGGTGGACGGTGCAGGAGAGAGAAAGGAGGAGAAGAGCGCCACGACATGGTGCATTGGATTTCTGCCATGTTAGTGAATAGTGAAGGTCATCGGCGTGGTGATGGGTGGTGCCGCTGTGGTGGTGGGTGGTGCCGAAGAGAGAAAGGAGGAGAAGAGTGCCACGGGTGATGCCGCTGTGTTTTTTTTTTTCTCTATTTTTTTTTCCATCCTGGTAATGAACTGGCAATTTTCGGTAACCTTGCTGCCTCACCCGTGGATCCTTGCTTTTTAACTTCACCTTAGAATTGACCCAAAATGAGAGCCTTCTTCTCAATTAACAATTAAAGTAAAAAAGTTAAGGCTAAGGTGGCTATGCTACGGGTGGGGTTAATTTGGGTTTACTACAGATTTTGCTTCACATGGATTAATGTTAATTGATTTCAATTAGTTTAATTTTTTTTTCTTCTAAAAAAAATGGTAATCCAAACCGAACCATCCTATTACATTTGGGTTGGTTAGGATCGGATAATTGGTTTTATCACCTTATAAAATAATAAAAAATGAGGAAAAATAATAGAGAAAAAATAAAAAAAATCATAATAAAATGAAATAAACTAATGAATAATATTAAAAGTGAGGATTATAAAATTACACAATATAAAACTTATAGAATTATAAAATTACACAACATAATTATAGAATTATAAATTACAGAACATAAAAAATTAAAAAAAATTAATATAATATGAGTTTTGATCGGTTTGGATTGATTCCTATTTTACATGCTCAAATTGGCTATCCAAACCAATGTTATTGGATTTGCAACTTTTAAAATTCAAACCAAATTCATGATTTGAACTAATCCGATTTTTTTCTATTTAGTTTGAATTCATTGGGTCATTGAATCGTGTTGGACCCATGTCCATGACCATCCCTAATTAAGGCATTGGTGCATGACAAAGTGTGTGCTTGATTTAACTTACAAACATCCATTAAATGAAAAAGAGATAAATTCTTACATCTTATTTTTATGTTTTGAAAAGTAGAACTTTTTTTTTGTTTACATTGATACAAACGGATTCCTAAACACACCTGAAATAAGCAGGAAGGTCTCGTTTGTAAATATCTGGCCTTTCTACAAATTTTTCAGAATGTCTAAACATTTTTTTTTAAAAATTAAATATTTATAGAAATAAATTTATTTTTTAAAAAAATTGTAAAATTCAAAATATTTATTTAATTGATTGAATAAGTTGTATAAATTATTATAAAATCTTAATACTTGTTTTCGATTCTAAGTATATTTTTTTTTAGCAAAATGAAATTGGTATTGCTTAATTAATTTAAGATGATATAGTTTTTTTTTTTTCACTTTTTTTGTCAACTAGTCTAATTGTTATTGGATCTCTGGCTGGCGAAGGGGTGGATTTGGATTCTATTGCTAATTCTCTCATTAGACATTTTGTTACGCCTTTTCATCCAATGAAAGTGAAGTTTTTTATTTCTTACAAAGAGTGTCAAGTTTTTATAATAAGAATTCAATATTATAATCATTAAAATAAATCAACATTATACTAAATGTCACATTCTATTTGTGAACTTTATAGGGAAGGTTTTGATCGGAACAGTTTTCTTATCCGTGACAGTGACACTTTCTCCACCCCTTGATTTCGTTAGTGCCGTGTGTAGTTTTGTATGATGTTTAAATAAGTTATATTAGTGGGGTAAACTACTATATTAATATCAATTTTAAGGACAAAATAACAAGGACAAAGTCAAGGAAAAACATTTTAAGGCCTAAAAGAAAAATACAAATACATTTTGAAAATAAAAACATATTTGAACTTTTTTAATTATTGGTTTATTGTTGGCATATATATATATTGCTCAAGTAGAAATCTCATTTTTATATAATGAAAATTGTTCTTTCCTTTTAATTTATTGTCCAGATAGTGGTAGAATTAAGAAATCATTAATTGATGAATTTCAATCTTCACAAAAACAACATTTAACTTATATTTAGTACTTAAAATAATGATACAATCGTTTTATAATTACTTCATGAAGTAAAAAAAGTGAGTGAAGCATGATCTAATGCTTTTAATTTTTTTTTTTTTACAAAGATTTTGATGTAAGGAATGAAGAACATAATTTGATATATAAGATCGTCAAAAACAGAAAAACATATACATGAGATTTTGATCAAGCAAGATGTATTAAAAAATTTAAAATGGAATGTTTTAGTCACAAATTCCGTTAAAAGAGAAAATATGTGGCATCTTTTACTTTTCTAGTCCGAAATCTACATGAATAATTAAGTTAAATTTCGTTCATCTTGGATTTCTTACTTATGTTAAGAGTCAATCCTTGTCTATCATTTGAAAAAAATAATTCCCATCTAGGGGCTAACGGTAAAGTTGTTGGGCCAAATGATATCCTTATCGAAGTGTGTAGGAAAACAAGTTATCATTCGGCTTAGCATTTTAACAAGATTTTGAAATCTAAGAAAATGCCAAATGAGTTGAGGAAAAACACTTTGGTCCATATATTTAAGAATAACATAAATGTTTAGAATTGTGCTAATTACAAAGTTATAAAACTGACAAGTCACATTGTGAAGCTATGGAGAAGATGATTAAGCATAAATTAAGAAAAAACAAATAAGGATTGAAGAGAATCAATTTGGTTTTATATGCTTGAAAGGTATACTATTGAAGCACTTTATCTTTTGTAGAGGTTAATGGAAAGGTATCAAAGTAAAGATATATAGAAACTTAATTACATATGATTTTTATTGACTTGGAAAAAAAATTTATGATTAGTCAAGAGAAGTGTTATAGAGGATTTCTGAAAAGAAAGTTGTTCATGTGGCTCATATTAATTCAAGCTATAAAGACATGTATGACAGGCTATCTACTACTGTAAGAACACTAAAAGACGAGACTAAGGATTTTCCAATAGGATAGGATTACATCATCATGACTCAGTCTTAACTCCTTACTTTTTGTTTAATCTAATCATGGATGTGCTTAATTAATAGGGGCATACAAAAGTCTATCCCATGTTGCATTTTTTTTTTCGCGGATGATATAATTTTGATTGAGAAATCAAGCGACTTGAAAAAATTAACTCTCAACTTGAACTTTGGAGACAAACTTTGAAAAAAAAGGATATCAACTTAAGTAGAGCTAAGACATAGTACATATATTGTGATTTTAGCAAGAACTAAGAAACGTGACATGAAAGTAAAAATGAGAGAGAATGTCATATCTTATGTTTTTAAGTTCAAATATTTGGAATCAATACTAATACTAAAAGATAATGGAGAAATTAAAAAAAAATATATATATACATATAAGATACAAGTGAGAGATAACTTCAATAGAAAAAGACAACAAAGATTACTTGTGATCACAAAATGTCTATCAAACTTAAAAGCAAGTTTTACTACACTAATTTATGGTAACAAACGTTGTGAAAGGACAATAAAAACCTAAAGTGAAATATATGATTATTAACTTAACAACTAGTTTGATGGATTCTACAGTGCACCATTATTTTTTATTGTCTATGGTGCATCATTTTTAATAACCCTTAGATTTATTGTGCAACCTTTTACTTTGAACTAACAACGATCTGATCTAATAAACTCCTTCGTGGGAGCCATTGTCCGCCGCCATCGCAGTCGTCGTCGGTGATTTGCAGCCACGATGCCCTCCCCCCCTCCCCCTCCCCCCTGCTTCTTTTTCCTCCTTATCAAGATCTGGATCTTTAATTTCTATCTTCCACGAAAGCTATATATTAATTTCATTTCTACATTCCCTATATGGAGTAAAACTATGCACGTACGCAAAACTTGAAAGTTATAAAAAAGTATGTGGAAGTTAAATATCGTAAATAATAGTATAAAAATAATATACTTTTTTCTTGTTGAAGGTTAAAAATAAGACCAAATAGAAAAATAAAATAAAAACAAAAGGTATTAAATGTAACAGATGAACGAGGGACCATAGCTTTTGAGAAAATAATTGAATTCACCAACGAACAAGGATTCGCCAGCCAGACAAACCTTTGAACAACGATATGTGCAAAAACTTTATCTTGTACGTTGACATTTCTCTCTCACAACAGCACGTATAATAAATTGAAAGGAGTAATCAGCAAACCTATACACTTATGTGTGAAATTATTTTTCCAAACTTTTTAGTTTTATTATATACTTGTGTGAAATTTATAAACATCGTACCGAATTCAAGATGAAGGAGAAATCATCAATTTCAGGTGTGTTTGGATTAATTGTCATTTGTAGTGCTTTAAATGGACAATTCCACTTTTCCCATGCGAGAAATGTAGAAATAACTATCACGAAAATCAATCTTATATTTTTATTCTTCAAAAAAATTGCAAAATGCATTTAATATGAATTTTGAAATTTACTTATAAATATGTGGGCCAACAGCATATAAACCTGTCCGGATATTACTCAGATATCATGTATGTCCTCTGACAAGTTAGGTCAAAAATCTATCCCAATTCCAAGGATATTGATACTTGTGCCTGTACACTGATAGGCCAACCATAAGGTATTTAAACATGTCCATGAATATATTTATATTCGTTCAGCCATGTGTACCTTAGCTTATCTCCAACTGTGGACCCATGCATGCAAATGCTCTTATGTTACATTCTATTAGCATTTTGTTTATGGAAGATGGCAAACTTTGTTGGAAGCTTCAATGAAGACGGGGATTCATTAAGTTTTCATTTCACTTTTTATCTGTCTTATTGTTCTGCATTTGTCCAATATATAGTCTCCATTATTTTCACTTTTTAAGTTATCTCATAGTAAGTGTCTGGATTTAGTGTTTTCGTGTGATCTTCAGTGGGGTAGAGTCATTTAAGTTGGTGTTGAATAAATTGAAGAAGAAAAAAAGAGAATAGTTCGTACTAGTAATCTTGTCTCTTACTCAATTTTACACTATGTGCATTCCTTGGCAGGGGCGGAAACAGGGGGGAATAGGGTGGGCCACGTCCCCCCTAAAATTTTACTAATATAAATTTTATTATATATATATATATATTAAAAATTAAAAAATAATTTAATAATAAAAAAAGATTAAATTATATAATATAATAGGATATAATATTTTTTAATATTACATTAAAAAATAAGATAAAATATTTTTGAGATTGTATTACATAATATAATAGAAATCTTTAAGATTATATTGCATAATAAGATAAAATATTTTTTAAAATTGTATTCAAATATAGTATAGAATATTTTTTAATATTATATTAAAAAATAGGATAGAATATTTTTAAGATTGTATTACATAATATAAAATATATTTAAGATTGCATTGCATAATATGATAAAATATTTTTAGGATTGCATTTAAAAATTGTTTAAAATCGTATGCTTAAATTAGTATAATAGAAACATATTTTTGTGTTGATAGTATGCATTCCATTCCAAATAATATTAGAGCTTTAGAGAGTTTATGTTTGCATCATTGAGAGAATTGTTATGAGATCATATAGAAGCGTTTGATAAGTCTCTGATTCTTAACTCTTCATCAGAATTTAGAGGTACTTATTTATTATCATAGTGAAGTTGTCCATTGGATTGATTATCCAATTTGGACATTGTGATTTTTTATCCAATTGGATTTTTCATGCTAAAACTGATTGTGTCTTCTTTATCTCTTATCTTCATATTATTACTTTGAGTTTGATTTTAAATTATGAATTATTTTATTAAGACTCACTAGACTTTGTCAGCTTGTTCATCAATCCACCCTGTTTGCAATTTGTCTGTGATTTGCGATTTACATTTTTTTGTATATTAGATTTGTATTGTCTTCAAAATACTTTTATTTATAATATAATTTTTTTATGTTAACCCCCCTCAAAAAGATTTCTGATTCCGCCACTGTTCCTTGTCCAGTGGTGTCATCTTTGTATGTAACTGATACACTTTTTCATACTCCTATATGTAACTATTAGGAAGTCATTACACTAATACAAAAAAGAAAAAGAAAAAACTAACATCTTTTTCAAAAAATAAACTTATAACATCTTTTTTTTTTGAAACTTTGTTGCTGAACTATAGTGAAATTAAAGTTCCATAACTAGTACTCATGATACTTCTAAACTACCATGAACATATAATTATCATCATTTCTCTATTTATTTATATTAGTAATTAGTTAGAGCACCTCTGTCCTCTAAACGTTTCAAGAGCCTATGTAGACAAGTACTCAAAGTCCCACTTTATTGTCTTCATAGTACTACTCGTTAGTACGTAATGGTAAAAAAATTACCAAAGACAATTGCCATCCTCATTTGACAGAAGAAATTAAATTAAAATTTAAAATATATTGTAATTATAATTCTTCTAAAATTAAAATTGGTTTGAAATCATAAGTCCTATTTTGAAGTTAAGTAAAAAAAATATAGTTAAATTATCATTATAATTAAACTATAACTCTATTTTAATTAGCAGTATGGTTATGAGTTAGATTACTTTATGTTTAAGTAAAATAAATCAATCTATAAGACATGGTGCGCAATGGTAGCAACGACAACAATTAATAGTAGATGATAATGGTGGTTATAATTAAAACATGACAACAACAACTGTGATAATAAGTAATAGTCACGGTAGTAGTGTGGGTGAAGGGAGAGTGATGGTGATTGAAGAACAATATATAGTGTCGATGGTGAGTGGTAGAGAAAGTAGTAGTAATAACGAAATCATCAATTATATAATGGAGAAAAGAATTCTCTCCTGTGATATATATTTTCAGTGGATGAGATCCTAACCCTCAATTTTCATCAATTTTTTTGTTGATAAAATATAAAAGTTTTATAAAATCATTGGTGAGGTTAGTTCACAGGAAAATCTCATATTTTCTTTCAACATCAGAGGATCCTTTTCCATGATATTGGTCGTCAATAGTAATAATATCACAACAATGTAATAGTACTCGAGTGGTGGTCGTGAGGCAATTATGAGAGCAATGATGATGGTAACGATGAGAGCATGTATAGAAAATAATGAGAGGAGATATACAATATAAGGGAATAAGAAAGGACTTGTAATTTAGGAGTAGGAATTAGAAATTGAAAAATGTTAATATGATGAATTTTAATTATTTTGAAGTTGTGATTTCCACACACAATATATGATAGTGAGATTGATTTTTTAAGGTTATATATATATATATATATATATATATATATATATATATATATATATTTTAAAAATAACTACTGCTATAATAATTAGTATTGTTTTAAAGTTAAGTCAAATCGTATGAATTATTCCCCATTAAGGTTGAACTAAAATAGTGGCGACAATGTCTTAGATTTCAACCTTACATTGGTTGTAGAAAATGGAGGGAAGGTGAAGGGAACATTTTTTCTTTTAATAAACTTTTGCTGTTTTGTTCAATTTTTAAGAAGGGGTGGAATATTAGGGATGCAAGACCAAACATGTTTGCAAATCCAACTCTACTCAAAGTTGATTAATTTGGAAGATTTGGATTTGAATATAGATCTGGTGTAATTTTTAATACGGCTTTGGGTCGTTTAATCCGATTTGGTTTCCTATATTCTTTTCAATTTTTTTTAAACTATTATGAATTAATAATAAATTTTATTTAATAGAAAATGTTTTGTATAACATGGTATTATACTTATAATGATAGTAAAATATGTATTGTAAAATTTACTTTAATTTAGGTTTTATATTTCTTTTATTCTACAATTTAACTATACACAATGCTAATATTGACATATTATATTAAAACATTGGGTTAAAAATTATAAGCTTGACTGCACTGTGAATGCAAAAATTCACCTTATTAATATCTCATATTAATAAATGGGAAAATGTTGTAAAATAATCCAATCTCATTTAATGTTTGTTTAAAAAATTAGAGTAAATTACACTTTTCATTATTTTTTAGAAATGTGAGTATCACACTCTCATTTTCTCTTATATTGAAATATATACTTCAATTTATTTAACATAACACCAGTAAAGTAAATTACACTCTCATCTTTTGAGAAATGTGAATACGTATTGCATTACCTTCTTCTCCATTAAAATTCCTTCTCCCCTTTTCACTTTTCCTCCCTAGATGTGAATATTACATATTGTTCTTCTCCACTTATATTAAAATATATAGTTTAGTCCCATTTAGTTTAATAACACTATTAAAGAATATTCTTTAAAATATTTTAAAATGTATACTAAACTAACTTTAAATTAGCAAGTTATTTTTCACTCACTTGTAAAGAATTTTTAAAATGTATATTTAAATTTTTTAAAAAAATTAAAAAAGGTAACAATAGAAATTACAAAATTAACTATTATATGCATACAAATGTATTAATTATATATATTGTATTAATATATATTTATTTTTTATATTTAAAATATTTTATAAATTAACTTTTTATACAACAACAAGAATGGGGAAAAAATGAGAAAGATTCAAGTTCCTTCATGTGGATGTGTGAAAAGTGAAAATAGGGGAAAGAGAGAATAATTATTTTCTAAAAGACATAACTATTCTTAACTTATATAACTTTGGGAAAAAAAGTTTTGCGTCCATAAACCTGACTTTCTCTCTTTTCTAATTAATTGTTTATTAGTATAACTAATTAGATATATATTAATCTAAAAATAATTAATACAAAAAATAATATAGATTAAGTCTTAAAAAAATGACTCTTTTTTATTATCATGTTAATGATATGAAATATTTATCAGTATTGTTAATGACTAATATCCTCTTTTGATCATATTTATTTCATCATAAGACTTAAATTCGATATTTTATTTAAAAAATTTAATCTAATATCACTCAAATCAATAATTTATATATAAATAAAAACAAAGAAAATATTTTATCAAAAAGTATAAGTATGATAAAAAATTTCATAGACAAATGTCAAATTGTTAATTAGTGATAACTAAAAAAATTATTGAGATGTAAAAAATGCATTGCAAATGATTTTTTTATATAATTTTTATAATAAATATTTTTAATTTCTTATTAATATTTTAAAAATATGTATTAACAAGATTTTTGTAATTATGTTGAAAAGAAAGAAATAAAAAGAAAAAAGAGATAATTTATTAGTTTGAATAAAAGAGTGCGCACGAAATGAAAGGCAAAGAAATCTGAGAAAAGGTGACAGCATACATTGGTGCAAAAATGAGGAGACATTGGCCAAAGCGCCATAAAGAAAAAAAAAAGTCAAAATGTCACAAAACTTTAAATAATTTGTCAAATTGTCACATTAGTTAATTTGTTGGTTACTTTAATGAATTTAATGGACTGACGTGATGTCACATAAGTAAAAGATCAAATTTGTTGAAAAGAGAAACGAAATAAATATGACACCTAACAAAATTTTAAAATTACATAAAAATTTCAAAAAATAATAACTTTTAACTAAAATGTCCAATTGAAACTCCTCTTAAAAGTTATTTCGCTTAGATAATTGTGACAATTTCACAGATCATTTTGGATTCGTAACATTTTGACATTTGTTTTTTCTTCCTGGGACTTTGGCCACTTTCTTCAAAAATGAGATTGGGATGACTTATAGAGTTTTGTGAGCCGTTGGATCATCGAAGTGACTGGCATTGAGAGGACAGAGCACGTTTTGTGGTCCCTCTTATCCGGCATTTGTTTTCATTGCTCTTTCCATTGGCATGTGCGCTGTCCGTGTCCACACACGTTTCGTTCCGATAAAAAAACCTAAGTACTTTTCACATAAATAGTATATCTCATCCTATACTGTGCTACACTACACTTCATGTCATGTCATAATCACTGTTCATCCCACAACCATTTATATTCAAAATAATAATAAATAATTTAAAGACATTAACAATCATTTTTTAAAACTAATTTCATTTCATATTATTAATTTATTTAAAAACTAAAATAGTAATTATAATTTTACAGAAAGAGTATTTAATTATGTATTTTTTCAATTATATCGTTACAAATCGTAGAGTAAAATTAAGACTTATTTTATTAGTGGAATATTAATAACTTTGGTTTTTACAGAATACTACATCCGTCCTCCAATATAACACATTTTTTCACAGATATTAAGAAAACTACTTTTTTGTTTTTTTTTTTCTAATTGTCAAATTTTTGAAGATTTTTTGTTTTTATTTATATGTCGTTTAAGAACTTGAAGATCACATTATATAATCTTTTATCAATATCTTTAATAAATTTAATGGACTCAAATATAATAAATTTTAACTATTTTCTCTTTGTTTAGTGATATCATCCCAAAATACACTTATATATATATATATATATATATTATTTTTTATGACTCTTATTATTCTTTATGTCAAATTTTAAAGAAAGATAATTTAGCCAAAAAAATATTTTTAAAATATGATTAGTAAAATTAAATAATATTAATTAAGTTTCTTAATTAGCTTAATAATTATTTAATTTAGCGTATATTTGAATCCT
Organism: Glycine tomentella; assembly: GCA_007407185.1. Taxonomy (NCBI): domain Eukaryota; kingdom Viridiplantae; phylum Streptophyta; class Magnoliopsida; order Fabales; family Fabaceae; genus Glycine; species Glycine tomentella. Next base: position 764,098 of record PYAF01000042.1, read on the forward strand.
CATATTGAAGTTGCACTGATTAGGAGACAAACTAATATAGTTGTGCATAGTCTTGCTAGGGTAGCTACTACCAATGCTAGTCCTTATGACTACAATAACATTCCTTATGGTATTCAGTATTTATTATCAATAATATGAGTTGATTCAGTATAACAAAAGCTTATATTTTTTTTATTGGGCGTATGATTGCAAAGAAATATTTTGGTTGGTTAACAGGATTTTAAACTCCTTTGGGAATATGTTGGAACTTATGGATTGTCCCTTCTCACCAATAATTTTTTCATATGAACCAATAAAAAATCCAACCCCTTTTATTTGAATCCAAAGAAAGAAATTAATTAAGAATATTTTGATAAAATATAATTAATATAAAGGATAATTTTTAAAAAATCTTATAAAAAAGACAAATAAATCTATTTTAAAACAATAGTACCATTTGTAGTAGTGTTAAAACCTCTTAAGGCCACCTCTCTAATAGGAGGTGCTTATATTTTTTTTCTTCTTATTATGTACCATGCCTATTAAGATCTAAGATCTCTTCCTCGGAGATCTTATCAATCTCATGGACTTTGACAGGTAATGTATAGTTTAATTTATGGATTTATTTTCTATGTCTGGTATTTTCTTTTCTTTAATAAACAAAATATTCGAGGTTTATATTTGTTATTTAATTAATCATCTTCTCACCGAATTTGGTCTATTTAGGAGATAAAATAATAATTTCAATCATAAAATCATAAGTCTTAAAGAGACTCAAATATTAAATAACTCATGTTAACGACTTTTAGCATGGGAATTTTTGTTTAATTTTACCGAGGATGTAAACATATTTCTAGCCACATTAAAATTTGAAAGTTCCTCCTCACTAATCTCTCCCACAAGCCACAATGTTAAAACCACCTCTATTCTTTTTGGTGTCTCCATCTCCCTCGGTCACTCGGGGACCACCAATTATTCCAAAAACTCCATGGAGCCCTTGGCATCCAACTCCTCGTCACCTCTTGATCGACCACACCCAATAATTTACAGCTTTCTCCCACTTGATTCAAACTTCACCCGCTCAATGCCAAGTTGAAGTTTGTGATAAGGGTGGTTGGCAATGATAAATTTACACCTGACCAATATTTGTAGCATATTTTAGATCTTATAATTAGGGAATTCAGCTTATTAGACATATAATTTAGCTTTCAATTACATATGCTTAAAAATTAATTGTATTTTTTATTATCATATTATAAATGTGAAGTATTTATTAATTTTATCGATGTTCAATCTTCTATATTGAAAATCTGACTAATTACCTTTAGCGCAAAAATGTGGAGAAACACTTTGGAGTCTATAGGACTCATGTTAAGCCGAAGCCAGACTGAGTATATGAACTATGAGTTTTCACTGATAAGAGATGATGATCAAGACCCGTGCATCTACTTGGTAAAGAGGTACCCAAGAAAGATGTTTTTAGATACCTGAGATCATTTTTTGTAAAAAAGGTAGAGAGATTGATGATGATGTAAATCATAAAATCGGAGCAAGGTGGATGAAATGACGGAGTGCATTTGGGTTGTTGTGTGACTGCAAAATTCCCCTTAAGCTAAAAGGAAAATTCTATAGAACAACTGTGACACAGAAAAATGTTATATAAAGCTGAATGTTGGCCAGCATATAGGCACCATGAGCATAAAATAGGGATAGCAAAAATGAGGATGTTAAAGTGGATGTGCGGTTATATGAAGATGAATAAGATAAGAAATAAAGATATTCGACGAAAGATAACAATATTACAGGTGAGTGAAAAGATGAGAAAACTAGATTCAGGTGGTTTGGACACATAATGAGATGACCATTCGATGCTCCCGTAAGAACAAAAGTTTGTTATCAAGAACTCGACACAAAGAGGGATAGAGATAGATCGAAACTTATATGAGGAAAGGTAGTTAAACAAGACTTAATGAAGTGAGATATAGATTTACGAACAATGTGTCTTAGGACGGAATAAAGAAAAGCTATAAGCTTGGTAGAGGATTAGACCCGTTGTTATCTCTATGTTTCAGATGGTCCCTTTTTAGTCATTTTCTTCTTCATCTCCCCCTCTTTCTTTTCCCCTTCTTTGCTTTTACCATTTTTTTTCAACCTCATCGTATCTATAATTGGGTTCATCTACCACTGGCACCAATTAACTTTGGTTAAATGTGCTCTTGATATTGATGTTGACATGTTTTCCATTCAAAAACTCGAATTCAAGATCTTATGAAGGCCAACTAAGTCAATGCCAAACATTTCCTCAAGAACATGACATGTAAATATGATAATAAGCTATTTTTAATGCCTAATGCCAACATTTCTATGTCAAGTAGGACTAACAATGAATTGAATCAATTTGAATATAATTTGAGATTTAATTTAATAATTAACTCGTTGAACATATTTCATGAAACAAATGAGTTGAACTTAAATTAAATATTGAGTTCATTGGACAAAAGAACTAAACTTGAGCTATTTATGGTTTGACTTGATTATTTCATGAACCAGCTTGATATTATATATATAATATCCATTTAAAAATATCTCTTTGTCCATTTAAAAAATATATAATTTTCGCATTCATATAATTATTTTTAATGAATTTCATATTAATTTGCATGCACTTATATTTGCATGTTTAGGACATTATTAACAAATTCAGCAAATTCTTATTAGTAAAATATATTATTTTTAAGTGACAATAATTTCAACATGTTCAAAATTATAAAATTAACTTAATGATTTAAAATAAGGGAAGGGTAAAAGGTTGAAGGAATAGAACCGTGGGTTCAAATTCTCCCCTAATTAATATTTTAACAAAACACTAATAATTAACACTAACAAATAAAAAAAAATCAACAACTTCTTATAACGTGTACGTATATATACTGCATATACAATTGAATATTTGAATCTTAACGCATCTAGTATTAGGAATTATATTGTGCTACTTTTTGAAAAATGTATAATAGCAATAAATAAATTCTTTCAAATAAAAGAACACTGGATTTGATAAATAAAGATATATAATTACTTTTTTTTGTGTGTATAATGTACTCAGGGTTCAAATTACTCAAGGCAAAAAAAACATGCTCAGTAATTATTAAGTTAGTTTTGAAGTATAGTTATATTTAAAGACATTTAAAAATGTTTTTCTACTAAAATAGTTTAGAGTTTAATTTTTATATTTTGGTATTGTAAATTTTTACGCTGTTAATCAATTAAAAATTCTAGTTGGAATAACTTTTTTCATTGTGATGTAATTGCATGTCATTTCGAACTTAAAAAAAATCAATTAGAAATCTCGATAGTTATGACTTTTTAGTAATTTTTGTAAAAATCAATAAATTTATAATACATAGTTTAACCAATTAGAAATCAATATAGATATAACTTTCATATAATTTTTTTTTTGTAAAAGTCAATAAATTTATCATACATAATTATTTATGATTGAATGACTGTATAACAACTCTTTATGTAACAGATGGTAGACTTAGCTGACCAAACAATTGAATTGCATAAAGAAGGCCTAGCGCTTCATCTTGTGTAACCTTGAGACCAATAAACAAAGTCTTGGCAACCACAAAAATTCCTCTGTGATCTCTAACACCATCCCCCAACTAGTAATGTTGTCCTGTCACTAGAACGCAACATCCACATTGCATTTATACATTCCTACTACCACCGGCTTTGTCCACTTGACCACCATGTGATTCTGACCCTGAATCTCATGTGGCTTGATCACCCTTCTAGCTTGCCTCCAATCCAAAAGAATATGCATTGCTCTTTCAACAATTTGGACATAGTTAAATTCCAAATTTTGCCAATATTTTGAGTTCTTGGCATACCAAGTGCTCCACATAATCATAGCAAAACGTGTACCCTCCTTGCAACCAAGATTTTGCAGAATAACAAAACATAGCTTTTGGAAGCTATCACAACTAGGCATCTTAGAACTGATTTGGTGCTACAAATGAGTTTCCCTCCAGCATTGTTGAGTCAAGTCATATCCAACAAACACATGGAACCAATTCTCAAGACTTTTCTCGCATAGAACATACAAGGATGAACAATCGATACCTTTGTTTCACAGTCTCAATCGAGTAGGGGGACAATCCTTACATGCTCTCCAAAGAAAGAATTTAACCTTGGCTGGAACTTGCAGTTTCTAGATAGAGCTCCAGTTGCCTTCAGTGAATAAATGAGATAGATCAATGATCATGTCCATCAGCAGTCTATCTGCAGATCTTACAAAATATTTTCCATTATTTTTGGCCTCCCAAATACGAGCATCTGTTGTAACTGAGCTGAATAGAGGAACCTATAGAATCATATTAGCTTCAGCCTTATGGAACAACTACGAAACTACCTGAACATTCCACATTTTAAGGTCTTGCAACAACAAGTCCTTCACACACATGTTATGTAGCATATAGTTATTATAATTATGTGAATGCAACATGCCCTTATTTTTAACCACGACCTATCCAGCAGTTTAATATTCTCCACAAAACCAATACACCACCTATACCCTTCCTTTAGTAACACCTTAGAAGGACAACTACTCCTCCAAGCATAAGATGGATTATGGCCAACCGTTGCGTCTAAAAAATTGCCTCCGGGTAATATTTAGCTTTGAAGACTCTACTAACTAGAGCATCTGAGTTTTAAACCTTGCTTCCCTAGCATCGCTAGATTAAAGACATACATGTCCCTAAAACACAATCCTCCATGTTCTTTAGGGATTGTTAGTTTTTCCCATGACAACCACCTAACACCCTTAGACTCTCTAGAAGACGAGGCCCACCAATAAGAACTTATCATTTTTTGAATTTTGTCACAAAGAGTGGGAGAGAAAAGGTATACGCTCATGCAATAGATAGGGATCGCTTGAGCAATGAATTTGATGAGTACCTCTTTTCCAGCTATTGATAACATAATGTCTCTCCATAAATTCAGTTTCCTCTAGATTATCTCTTCACATGACTAAAATTGGACTTCTTACTTTTGCCAATATTTTCTAAAACTCCTAGATATTTCCCAGAACCAAGACCCTCCTTAACCTTCAGAATCTCTAGAAAATCAGAACGGTCATGCTAAGAGACATTCTTGCTGAATATGACCTCTGACTTTTGCAAATTGAAGGCTTTTCCATATGCCAATTCATAGGTCTAAAGAATATCCTTCATCTTGTTGCACTCCAGAGAGTTGGCCCTAAAATATAAGAAGCAGTCATCTGCAAAAAGTAAATTAGATAGAACTAGGGCATACTTGCAGATTTTGACTCCATGTATATCTCTTTGGCCCCCCACTTTCTTGATTAGGGCATAAATTCCTCAACACACAATAGGAAGATGTAGGGGGAGAGAGGATCCCCTTGTCTTAAGCCACGACCAGGTTTGAAGGGAGCCAACCTGGTCATTATTGACTAGGAGAGCATAAGAGACACTATTAACACAAAGCATTACCCAATCTATCTACTTCCTAACATACCCCAACTTCAAAAAATCCCCAGGCCATTTTGTTGTAAGTTGTACTAATGTCGATCTTCAAGGTCACCTCTCCCACCTTTCCTCTGTGCTTACATTTAAGATAATGCAAAATTTTTGTGGCTATTAACGCATTATTCGTGATTGATCTGCCTCGAATGAATGTCAACTGCTCCTCAAAAATACATTTACCTATAACACCTCTTAGTCAGTTCGTTAATGCTTTTGACAAGAGTTTGTACACCACATTACATAGTGAAATTGGTCTCAATTCCTTTAATGAACTAGGAAAATCACATTTAGGTATCAGAATTGCAAGGGTTTCATTAATAGAAGGCGAAAACTCTCATTTCTCCCCCCATTGATTGCAAGCCCTAAGCACATCTGTACCACATAGTTCCCAAAAATGTTGGTAAAATATTGGGTTAAGACCATCAGGCCTAGGACATTTGTTAGGGACCATGTCAAACAAAGCCCTTTTTAATTCTTCCAAAGACAGGGGCAGTCAAGACTCTGTTATCATCATCACATATACGAGGTTGAACCACCTCAATCACTGGCCCAAAATCATTTAAAGATGTAGAATACAGATTCTGGAAATACTCTTTTACCACGTGACACAAACCCTTTTGGTCCTCCACACAAACTGCACCCTCATCCTTTAACCTCTTGATTATTTTCTTCGCTTTCTGGCTTATGTCTGGGAATGGAAATACTCAGTGTTCGCATCCCTGTCTCGTAACCAAAAAACCTTTGAGCATTGCCTCCAAAACTTTTCTTGCACCAACAATCCCACCATCTTCTTTTTTAGTGAATTAAAATAGATTCCTCATTAGAGTAGGTCTTGTACTTTTTCAGCTCTTTTCTCATATTCTAAACTTCATTCCAAAATTTGATTCGGGCTTCCAGCTCTTCTACACAGTTCTTAATTTTTCCTTCAACCTCTTCATCCACTAACTTGCTCTATCCTCCCGATACAACCTCTTCTAGACCCTTCTTCTATATCCAAGCATTCTCAAAGTAAAATCTCCTTTTGTATTTAACAACCTCCTTCTGCTTACAGAATAGTACAATAGGTGTATGATTAGGAATCGAGGGTAAGACATTTAACAGCCTCACCTGACTATAAAGTGGAGCTAATCCGAATTGACCATCGCTCGATCTAAGCACTCATCCACAACTCGACTAGAACCTTGACTTTTCGACCATGTTAAAAGATATCCTTGTAAAGGACTATCCTGAAGATCACAAGCAAATACATCTTCCCTGAAATCTTGGAAGAGCCAAGGTGGGTGCTCAACTCGTCAACACTTATCCTCTTTCGAAAGGAGATCATTAAAGTCACCAACAATGCACCATGAGAGAGAGATGTTGGAATAAAGATCCTTGAGTAGCTGCCATGACTCTCTTCTATGAGCCCGATCTAGGATCCCATAGAAGCATGTGAGAACCCACAACCCTTTCTTCTCATCCTCTACCCGAACATTGATGAAGTTTTGACCAAAACTCTTGACTGAGCAAGAGATAGAATTATTCCAGAGAATTGCCAAACCCCATCCACAACCAACTTTATCCATAGCTACAACATTATCAAACTTCAGTTTCACCCTTTTATATTCTATTTTGTTTTTATTCACCAAAGTTTCCATTAGGAAGAAGAAATCTGGTTGGTGAGTATGCACTAGATTTCATAAGACTGGAACTGCTTTGAGGTTTCCCAGGCCCCTACAATCCAACTAACGAGAATCATAACTCTTGGTGGGCTTGGGAAGAGCCCATCTTTGAAAAATGAATATGATTCAGTGGAACATCAACCTCCATGTGAATCGCTTGGGCTTCCCCTTCAATGACAACTTTAGGTAGAATAAGATCAATAACATGACCCCCTTGGTTGTGAACCAATGTTTCTTTCACCTGCTATGGCCCAAGTCCATCTCTCCTTCATTTTTTATTAGCTTAGGAAGAGTTATTTGTTGACCCCCCATTATCGTCTTTTGGATCCTCTGTTGGACTTGATTGCATGGTTTCCTTAATCAACGTATCCATCACAACCTTTTCCCTATTACCATTTTCTCCCCCAATTTAGGCCCTTAATTTCATCAGTATCCCGTTATTGCAGGGATCATGATTAAGAGCATTAACTCCTCTTGATATGTTACTATGGAACCCTTCACCTCCCAACCCTCCATTTCAACTGCCACTGCCCTGTCGCAACCGCTGTGTATTATCGACCAACCCTCTTCCTCTCGGATCAACTCTTAGCTTGATACTCCAATCTCTTCTACCATCATCGCCACCCTTATCGAATAGCACTACACAAAAGGCTTCATTGTGTCCCAGAAATCCCATAAGAAAAACTAAAGGTGCCTATTTTTTCGTACTTGAATTGAACAAAACACCACTCACCACCTAGTTTCCTTACTTTCTTCCCTTGCTTCAAAGGTTCTTGCACATCAACACGAAACCTTGATCTGCATGAATGTCTGCCACCCTCCAATGTTGTTATTTGGATCATTTTCTTGGTACTCGCCAATGAAGTTCTCTAGGCGAGTCCCTACTGTTTTAGTCATAAACCCCAGCGGTAAATCATGGACTTGAACTCATTGAGGATATGAAAAAATGGGATTTGAAGAGTCATATCCCCCGTTGCAACCTTGTTCAACACCCACATGTGACCGTCGAAGCTCTATGGTCCTCTATTGTATATCCTGACTAGGTCCATTATATGGAAGAACTAGAATATGAATCAGCCTTGCCCCATTTCACTTATATCCACTCCTTTTACTAGTTGCTAGATGATCACCATTCTTTCCTTCATGACATGTACTCATTTTGGTTTATTGGTCAGATATCTTCCTATCAGGCAGAGACCCACATTGAACTCTTCTCCTTGTGCTTCCTCCACTACAAACGTGAAGTCATCCTCCTCTTCTGTAGCCAACAACAAATTATCCAATTCCTTCTCCACTCTATTTACTTTCATCGTTGATCAATAGTCGTACTCAATGTCTCGCAAAGAGAAAAACATTATCCGCATCTCACAAAGAGAGAAACCCTAACAAGAGCTGCAGTTATTTCCATCGCACGACATTTTGGTAGCATTTTTAAAAAATAACATAATCTCCTTAATTACATTACAAATATAGTTGGTTCCACTTTAAGAACGTATTCTTGCAATATTAGTCCACAAATTTGATTCTTGGCTTTCATGATTTCAAGAGATCAACATTCACCATGTTTGGTAGATCCTCAAATCAATTTTTACACAAATATGAAATATCTAGGATTAGGAATGATTCCTTCGCGCGTATTCAAAATTGTAATATGTTGTCACTTTTTAAAGAAATGGAATGAAACATAAATGTGTAATACTATTATTATTATTATTCTAAATGTAAAATATTATCACTGTTTGTTAATTTTAAGTGACAGAGAATTTGATTTCCTTAAATAAAATCTCGAGTTAAAGTCTTACAAATTGAAAAAAAAATATTAAAAGAGTTTTATATTTTTAAATTGGTTTATTTGAGTCAATTTAAATTATTCAAAATATAATAAGGATTTTGATCGAATACTGAAAGTTTAATTAGGGAAAAATGAAATTTTGTAAAATTAATTCAACAATATTTAATAATTAAGAAAGAGCATCTATACTTACATTTTAGAATGTTTATGGGTCAACTTTTTACATATTTTAAAAACTGGTTTTAATGTAACATAATTTAATTATTATTTTTTAGAAGTTTTAAAAAATCAGAAGCTAATTTATATATTTTTTAATCATAAGAATAATATATTAAAGAAGCAACTGATTTTGTGAAAAACGATTAAGAATAACATCTAATTTTAATAAGATTTTATATTCTTTTCCGCTTCTTAATTTTCTGAAAATATTAAATAAAGTCTATAAATATTTAATAATTAAGAAAGAGTCTATACTTACATTTTAAAAATGGTTATGGTTCAATTTGTTACATATTAAATAAAATAATTTTTAATTGATTATTTTTAGAAATTTTTAGAAAACTGAAGTTAATTTATATTTGTTTACAATCATAAAAGTTATTTTTTTTAAAGAAGCACCTTATTGTATGAAAAAATATTCATAATAAATTTTATTTAATAAAAATTATATGTTTTTAACTTCTAAGTATTTTGAAAGCTGAAACAAATGCATGAAAAAATTTTAAAAGTATTTTTTTATAAAAAAAATAAGTATTTCTTTTACGAAATAAACTGTAACAAACAGGCTTTATATTTTTTATACTACCGAAACAGTTTTTAAATTTTAAAGATAATCAATGTTAGAAGAAAAAAATCTTGATGATAATCCATATATGTACTTGGTAATTTTAGTTTCTAGCTAAAGGTTTGAATTTGGTTTAAACACATTTTTATGGTTTCGCCAATCACCATCCTAGTCAGACTCAAGCTTGATGTGAACATTTGATTACTTAGGTATTGCTCTTAATAATATTTTATATTACTGGTAATATGTTTTCAAAATTTACAAGTTTTGAAGCAATATAATTAAGTATCGTTTAATTGTGTGGCAGCTATGTTTTTTTTTTCTTTCTCTTTTATAAAGCTTAAGTTAACGTAATTTATTTTACTCCTATGGAATGTTTGATTTAGTGGATGAGGGAAGAATGATCAAGGAGAGACCGAAAGGAAATAAGGAATAGTCTGCTAAAGGAATGAATGGAAGCTTTAAGCTTACATATGTTTGTGGGGTCATATTTTAATATTATGTTTCATCTATAATTTTGGATGGAAAGAGAAAGAAACATGATATTAAAAATAGGATTTCACAAATATGCATGCTTTCACACTTAAAGAAGTCCAAGTCATAAAGAGACTTAAAAAGCTCTATTAATAAACTTACATTATTACTATAGAAGTTTACGCATCAATCAAGTTAGAAGTTATTTTTTTATATAACTTTTAAAACAATTTTTATAAAAAAAATTAATAAACCTAGTATATGTATTATTCGGTTAAATATGATTTTGATCCATTGACTCATCTTGATTTTATTTCTCTAAAAGTAAGTTTATTGTGTTTTAGTCTTTGAAATTTTCAAAATTTTCCTTTTAAGTTCTCTATTTAGTTTCGTTAAATTTTTCAGTTAAAAATTTATTGTAGTTATTCCAGCATTAAATTTTCATTTTTGACATTAACATTCAGTGTGCCCTCCAAGAATTTTTTTTACAGTTCTATTATTCTTATACACATCAATATATAAATAACGTTGCAATAAGTGGTTTCTTTGGCCTTTTTTTTTTTCATTAAATTTATACATATAAAATTTATTAAACATGAATTTATCTACCATCATATAGTCTAACATATTGCATCTCATACAATTAAGATCACATATATTTAACTATGCTCTCCACTAACAAATAACACATCATTCAAAACATATGCATATATCTTTTTAATTATTAACACAAATATGATATGGAAATTAAATTTAGGGGGAAAACGATGCCAAAAAAGCTACTGACTTGAAATCGACAAAGTTAGAGTAACCTATCAAACAACAACTACAACCCTTAGGTACCAAAGCACTACTACATTCAATGATATTTCATTATATGTTTCACAGTAGTAAAATGAAATTTCGTAAGACTTGATTAGTATCCAACGCACATACACAAACACTGGACATAATGTCAAATATACTAGTAGTGAGATGTAATAGGAATATGGTAATCTCTATAGTTTGTTACCTTAATAGGTTTCCTTGTCTCACGCAATCCTGGTATTAAATGTGCTTATATAGATGTAGGTGTTTCCTTAGCTCTGTCCATGCCAAATATTTTCCGAAGCTTTTCACAATATTTAGAGTGATTGATGCAATCCAAGAAAAAAATATCATTTTACCCATCATAAATATCTCAAATTCACCCTATCATGAGATTAAAAAATACCTTGCAAAGATAATTATTAGTTTTGAGTTCAAAGTCCTTGTGTCTTAATTATAACAAACCCCTGATCACCAATCACCTAAAAATACCCATAAGTCCACACTCGACAAAAAGAACACATAATTGGTTTTTGCCGATCAATTGATCTACCTAGCTGATGTTGGGTTGAATATAACCCACATTTTTCCCAATCCACCAAAGTACTTCCTTTTCCGTTTGTAGCTTTAGAAAGCGTGAACAAATGTTTGCAAGGGTGCAAATTGCAAACCAAATACACACTTAATCCCCCTCCAAATACCTTTGCCATCCTTTCTTCACCATGAGACTTACAAATGTTCAGTTCTAGGTTTATGAAATTGTGGCTTGAAATTATATCTATGAAAAACTTGAAAATTTATATATATATATATATATATATATATTTTATCATTGAAACTAGAATCTTTATAACAAAATCTTTTTTATATACACTTAGGAAGTAAATCTTGATCCACAAGTTAAAAGACTTAACTATGTCATAATTTGCTGATATCTAAAAAAAAATTAGGGACCGGAAACATAATTAATTCTTTAAATAATTAATCTATGTATTTATAGATTTTAAATTAATTTGAGAATTCATTGTTGTGAAAATAAAAATATATTTATAATAATAATTCATTTATTTATTTTTTGGTTTATATGTATTGAAACATATAAGGTGTGCAGAAGGAAATGTGTGAATGCACCATAATGTTATAGTGACATTTAATGACAACTTGGTTAGTTTTCGAGGCCTTATTGGTGAGTCTATGTACGATGTTGTACGGACGAAGTTGACGTGTTTCTAACATTGTACTGTTTCCTCTGTTTTTAAATGTGCTGCTGTGCCCCACAGTTCCTGCACCAGCACCCCACTATCTTTTTCTCGCTTTTCATTTAAATATCACAAAAGGGACATCCTATTTTATGTTGGTAGCATGAAAATAATGTGGAAAGAGTTTTAAATATTCTTTTATTTTATTTTTAACCAAATATTTTTTAATTTCATTTTATTTTTCTTATTTTCATAATGGTATGTAGTTATGTTAAATGTTTGAATTTTTTTTATCATCCATAATAAATTTCAAATATAATTATTTCTAATAAAAATACATGTGGTTATGATTGAAAAAATCTTTTTTATTTCTATCTATTATATTTTTATCCTCTTTATTAAACATATCCTCAGTGTCTACTTTTTGTTGCAGACTTTTATCTCTTGCTTTTATTAAGTAATTATTATATTTTTTCACATTTAGTTTTCTATTTAATTTCTCTTTTCTTATAAAATTAACTACACTATTACTTTTTATTTACTTTCCATCCCTTCTTTCTCTTTTATTTTATTTTTATTTATAAATTTAAAATGACATTT
>PYAF01000042.1:777039-802472 GCA_007407185.1 Glycine tomentella
TTAATTATAAACTAAAAATAATTGAAAATCATAAAATTACATAGGTCTTACTCCTATTTAATCATCTTTCACTTATGATTTTATATTTTTTTTAATAAATTTTATCTAATGACAGATAGTATTAGAAATTAATAATGTGTTAGAAAGTGTATTTCTAATATTTATTGTGAAAAAATTTATACTATCAACTAATTAGAAATTATTTAAATATAAATTTTAAGGTAATTATTATAAAATTTATCAAATTTACCATGTATGTTATATTAATATGTGATTAGATAAAAATGTAAACAATTTTTATACTCTTAGTGTTAATTAAATTGTAATTGTTGTTCTTTAACATTCATAGTCAGAGTTTATGCTTAAGTCTAATATCAGCATGTTTACGTAAATTAAGAAGCGCTTAATTTGCACGCATTTTTAATATAAAAATTTGTACATATGTTTACATAATTATATAAGAGTTTAATTTACATAAACCGTGTAAAGTATAACCTAAAATTAAAAGAGTCACCAACTTATCATCATATAACAATTTATAATTTAATATCAGTGCAAAATATATTATATTTTTTATGTGATAGGAATGTAAATGCATTCCAATAGTATTACTAAAACTATTTGTTTGATAACTTTCATTAAATGAAAAATTCTTCTCAAACTTAATCATAATATTTGAGAAAAACTTGTGAAAAAGCATAAATCACTCTTTTAAAGATCGAATAATTTTTTTCGAACGTTTTTTATTTTTATTTTTATTATGCATATACAGTACATACAAATTAGATGACCAACCAAACAATTTGAACCCTCTACTTGCGAGAGGTGGTTTGGCAAAGATAATATATTATTAATTATTATTTTTTATGAAAGGTTCCATATGGACTTCACTGTCGTCCGTTATATGCATGCATATTTTTTTCCCATTTCCTTTTGTAGAAAAAAGTCGCAGCATCATTTTCATATATATATATATATATATATATATATATATATATATTTCTCTCTCTTTTTTTCCATTACGTGCTTTAATGTGGAAAATTTTCTTTTTTTGGGGACAGTTGGCGTCTAGTTTTACCAAAACAAGCAAGGGATAAGGTTTCAATTTTTCCATAATCATATTTAAAAATATAATTTTGTTTCTTAAAATGGTGTTGGAAACACAAAGGTGGATGAATAAGGAAAGCTGGTGTGTCTTCTGTGCTTTGCTTTTTATTCTCTCAGCTAAAAAAGATAGGTCATATCTCAATAATGTAACATTAGCATGCCCTTTTTTCTTTCTTTCTTATATTTCTCTGCAGTGTGTGTTTGTATGCTCTTTCTCTTTTGAGGTTCTTCTTGCTTTCTTTGGATTCTTGGTTCTTATGTTTTCTCTGTTTCCTTTTCCTTTTATAGGCTCAAGCCTTTATTATTCCTAGCTCCCTTCCTTGGCTCTAAAGTTAAATTTTCCCTTGATTTTGCCAATTTGGTGGTGCATACCTGCTTCCTTTTGTTAACTCAACTTTTTTCCTTTGCTTAATGAGAGAACACTGCTTGTAATTGAAGTTGCTTTTCTTGCTGGTAAGTATCTACCAATCTAGGAATAAAACAAAAAACTTTTCCTTTTTGGGTGTTTAGATCCTTTGTTGGGAAGAAACTTGAATTTACCACACTTTAATTGAACAATTGGTTCTCTTTCTTTTCCTTGAAATCTGTACTTATGTAGGATTCAGGATTTTGTTTTAGTTTTAGTTTTTGTTTTCTTCTGCTTTTTCATTGACTTCCCATTTCTTTGTAACCTTCATCCTTTTTTCACATTTTTTTTGGGGGGTGGGGTTTAATGAGTTTCGTGATTAATAATAGTGATTCTAATCTGTTGCATTTTCCTATCTGTTATAGCTTTCTGTGTCTTCAAGTCTTCTTGGAAGACTCAGATTTGCTGCAAATCTCTCAATTTCCCCATCATCACAAGATTTAATTTCTTGGTTTTGCTCTATAGCTACTTGGTGAGTGCTCTCTTCTTGACCCTATACGTGTGTGTAGAAGTAATTTTTCTCTTCTTGACCCTATTTATACATATGTTTATGTGTGTGTTTTTTCTTATTGGCAAATGTTAATGGTTAGTTTTTGTAAGTAGGAGAGATCGAATATGTGACCTTTCCTTCCTTCTCCTCTTTTTTAACCACACCCAATCCTGTTTATGTATGTGTGTGAAATATAGAAGTAATTTCGTAGTTTGATATCTATTTTGGGGTACTGATGGTTTTTGATTTTAGTCAGCAGCAGAAAGAACTCAAAGAAGAGATCATCATGGTGAGGGGAAAGACTCAGATTAAGCGTATAGAGAACGCCACAAGCAGGCAAGTAACTTTCTCAAAGCGGCGAAATGGGTTGCTGAAGAAGGCCTTTGAGCTATCAGTTCTGTGTGATGCTGAGGTTGCTCTTATCATCTTCTCTCCAAGAGGGAAGCTCTATGAATTTGCTAGCTCCAGGTGCTCGCTCATCACCATTCTCTCTTATATTAGCATCCCCTCTTCATACCTAGTGTTCCTATAACTTGTGTGCTAGTAAATTTCATGCACACCTATAAATATATATATATATATATATATATATATATATATATATATACTGTCATGTAGTTGTCATAAACATGAAAACACAATGGGGGATACTCGGTAGGATCTAGTCTTATTTGTTGTTCTTACTTCTTTTTTTTAATTATTATTTTGTGGTGCACTATTGGAGCTAGCTAGCTAAGCAAAGGGATTTTGTGGTACTTGAAATGATGCATAAACTCACATGTTAATAGAAACCCAGAGAAAGAAGATGGAGAACTATATATATGATATGTGTCAAAGAGAAAGAGATAGAGAAAAAATGATGAGTGTTAATGTGATGTTTGTATAATTGGGATATCCAAATATAATTACTAAGACATTAAATACCATAACTGATTGTAGTGAACAATGTTTTACATCTACAATTGATGAACCTAATCAATCCTATACAATTGTTTAGAGTTTAACAAATCCTTAAGAAGAAGTACCCCACACCTCCCCAACAAATTTAAAACATTATGGTGAAAGGTTGGAATAAATAAAGGAACCTTGTTCCCTCAGTAACGGGCAAAGAAGGAGCTTGGACATGTAGGTTAATGATGTATCATATGTATTAAACACTGACATGTACGATGTTCATGGGATGGAGAGAGCTCTCATAACTATGATAAAGAGAGCATTTCTTATAGCAGCGTCACATAACTATGATTTGATTCCTCCAGTCATATCTTCTGATCATTAAATATTTTTATTTAGGATTAAGTAGGGTCGGACTCTCTATACTTCTTTCTATCATCGAATAAAGTGAGGGAAACCTTAAAAAAAGTAATCAATATGGTGCTCCAAATATATAAAAAGAGGAAATTGTAACTCTATCTGCGAGGAGCTTGTGATGCTCCATGAAATAATGTGCAGTGAGTGTGATCACCACAGTTTTTAGTATAACAAGGGTTCACACACTAACCTCATTCCAAGGTTTTTATTTTTATTTTATTTATTGATTTATTTATTTATTATTATTATTATTATTATATTATCAGGGTTATGCTGTTGTCTTGACATTATTGGTCGAGGAATCCATATATAGAAAGTCTTTTTTTGTAAAATCCATGACGGAGCCATGGAGGTGCATTTATAACATTAAATTTAAATACTACACTTTCCTTTTTTTTTTTTTGGAGTAATATTACATCTTCGTTTTATGTATGAGTTACTTAATGTTATAGTAGTAACATATTCCATTAATCCTACTTACTGTTTGAAGAAATTATGAAATGTTCCCAAAATAGTATTAGTACTTTTTCATTTTTTTTTTACATGAAGTATTATGAAGATTAGTAGAAGAAATATTATTGAAAGAAGAAATAATATTTATATATATGTAGTTGAAATAGGAAAATGTTCAACTTAAGATCTAATCAATTTAGCAATCAAGTCCTATACAGCAACTGAAAGTCATATGTGAGCTTGGTGTAGCTTTTATTACGTATAAAAACTTCGAAGTGACATTGTTTCGAGCATATCAACTTAAGTGATATAGAATTTTTAGTTTTTCCCCTTAGCATTGATATACAAGTGGATTTTCTAGCTGGAGTTCGAACTTGAAGCTTCTTCTTGCAGGAGCCCTTGAAATTTGTGCTGTCTGTTTTGGAGCAATATACTTTTGTGTACGGTTTGAACATTTCTTAATACACTAAGTTAAGTGTATGTTTAAAAAGCATAATTTAATGCTGCATAAAGTAATTGAATTGTTAGCAAACTGACTTTGAAGAGTTAACAAACAAAAGGGAAATAACTTAAATATGAATGTAAAACTTTGTTATGCTTGATCATATATATTCACGTGTTTTTGTGAAATTTACATATTTTTTAATACTCTTTAGTTATGTTTCTTTTTTTTTTTTTTGGGGGGGGGGGGGGGGGGGCGTGTCTCTTAACCCTTTAAACTAAGGAAATTAAACAAAATAAAAAATTGACTGAAATACAAAATAATATGAGAAGACATGTACAAGCATATGTTTTAGTATAAGTGAATTTATATCAATATTTCTTATGGTCCTTCAATCAGGAATAATGAGAAATATCAATAGAAAATGGCACTTCTTATGCCTTGGAAATTTATATATATATATATATATATATATATATATATTAGTGTTATTTGATCACTATTTTTTTTCTCTTGTAGTTGTAAGTTGAATCCTAGTGGGATAAGTTGTTGTTTTTATTATTATTATTATTATTATTATTGTAGTTGCAAGTCATCAATCACGAACTTTTTTAAATTATCATGGTGTTAGTATCTACTCTAAACAAAAGCTTTTAAATTATATCACTTTGTTGTGTATCTTTTGTTCAAATGAAAGCCAAGAATTTATAGGATGAGTCTCTTGATCATGTAACAACTTGATGAGATTTTATCTTCACAAATTTGGTGAACTTTAGTTTTTGTTAGAAAATTGTTAATCTTGGCTCCCTTTTTCATAATCCTAAATCGTAATCTTTTTACAGTTACAATTATCATGAGCATAACTTGAACATTTTAGGTGAAATGCAGCTAATTAACTTATTTTGTTCTAGTTGATGGAATTTATTGCTGAGGTAAAACTTTTTACCACATTCATTGGGGACTAATAAAGAATATCTTATTATGGGTTGATATCATGAAAATAATTTTGGAGATGAGCTAGTCAAATACTAATTAAGATAGTCAAGAATCGTGTGTTTGTAGAGAGATCTCGGCCATTTGATTGGACGTATCATGTATAATGTTATTTTGCTTTTAGTTGTGTTTTCACTTTTCAGTAACCATTTGCTTACTTAAAGCTTACATTCTCTTTTATGTTGCTATGTTCCTTTAAAATTTTGACCAAAAAAAAATGTGTTACATGTATATTACTCTTAAGACTCCAAACTTGGTTTTAAAATGTTAACATTTTGAATGTGAGTTTTATTATCTGCTTGTCTTCTTTTTGTAGCATTTACAAAACAAGTTAAAATGTTTCAAAATTTGGGTACTAAAATGTGGCAAAAAATATATATAGGCATAGTTGTTGTTGTTTTTCTTTTTCTTTTTCATGCAGTTTGCCCTTGTTTACCCAGCAGTAATGGTAAATCAACTTCCTTTTGAACTCGATCAACAAGTTGAAAGGAGAAAAAAATATTAATATGAAGAAAATAAAAAAAAGTATAAGGTCTTCTCTCTAATAAAGACTAGTGTTTCTTTAACTTGTATAACAAAATAGTAGGTTCAATAGATTTTCTTTTTCATTTTATTTTGATGGATGGGTTTAATAAATATTTAACTAATAGAATAATATTATTTGTTTCTCAAGAAAATAATAAAGTGTGTTTAATGTGTACTAAGAGTCTAACACTATATATAGTCAAATTCAAAATGTTTTTCATTTTTATTCCTTGATAAAAGTAATTATAAAAAGATTTTTTTTTACTTTGTTCCTTATTAATAAAAATTTGTAAATGAAATTATAAAATAAAATTTTGTTCAAATTTATTGTATAAATGTAAACAGAAGATAAATAGAAAAAGTTCTGAATGAAAAAAAAAAACGTGCTCTCAAATCAAACAGATCCTTATTTTCTTTCCTTTTCATGACATCTCCTCTTCAAAGAAGTGTTTAATTAAATGTAAAAGTTCAGCTTTAGCACCTAATCCTTCCAACACAACACTGTCCTTAACTTCATTACTCTAAATTAGTCCCTCTTTTAGCCAACACCGTTTCAATAGGAATTGTCCTTCACCCTCACAAAAGTGAAGATCTTATCCTTTTCCTAGTTTAGAGCAAAGATAGTAGAAAACCAAAAGCTTCCATCACGTGATGAAAAGTGAAAACCAACACTTTATCCAGTTATCCTGGTATATAAGGTAGAAAGGAAGGTTTACTCTTAAATGCTTTTGGTTGAAAGCAAAAAAGCAGGGTTCAGATACCCTTTCTTCAATAGGTTTTATATATAGTCTTATAGCATTTTTGGGGCTCATTAATTTGACTAAGTTAGGAGGAGTACTAAACCTGAAACTTTTATTTATGTATCTAATGAAAGTTGTTTTTAGTAGTTATAGTTTATTATTTATTTTTGTAGGGAAACTAAGTTGGGTGTATTACATCTATATGTTGGGTTTGAGTGCCTTTGTGCTCAATTTAGTGAATGCATTTTCTTGTTTTGCTAACAGAAAAAGGTAGACAATACTTTTCTAGAGAGAGAGAGAGGTGGCGGGGGAATTGGGGTTATGATACATATTGTTTAATTTCAACTACCAACCTCGAATCTTGACCAAACTATGGTTGATTTCTTTCAAAATTATGTGTCTATATAGCACTACCGTGTATATATGTTGTTCTCACATGTCATGCATGTGGTGCATGTATTGATGAAAAATCATACTAATTGTATGTTTTGTACACACATACACAAACACTGTAGTTCACTCCGCCTATTTAATTCATTAAGTCTAATTTAAACCTTAAAAACATAACCTAATTAATCTATTTCATCACCATATATATATATGGCTATATATGCTAGTGAATTACATTGGAACAAACAATAAAGAACAAAGTTGAGTTCTAATACTAAAATAACTTATAGAAGCATATTTCTTGGCTGTTTGTGTTAGAAATTGTGGTACGTACGTTCCAAGAAACTATAAGAATAATAAGGCAAGGATGCGAGAAGCTTCAACTAAATAAGCTACAGTATAACAATATATAGCCTTATCCCACAATCTAAATGGAGTACAATACTCTAGATATATTCTTTTTAAAGTTTCGTAATTTGATCAGAAACCTTCAAGTAGGTATGTGCTGTAACATATGCTTGTAAGTAGACATATTCTGTAACTTGTTTTATCAGCAAAATTAATTTTATAGAAGATGCCTATAAGTAGACATGTCTTGTAACTCATTCTTATCAGTAAAATTAATTTATTTTACAGGACACGCCTCTATGATTAGGCATGCTTGTTACTCAAAATATACCTTCAACCTACCAACCTATGTTTCATAATATATAAAATTAGAACATATATATTCTTTTAATTATGTCATTTTTTAAATAAAATTCTATCCCTCTAATTGCGTCTTCTCCTAAAAATCCTACTGCAGCTTGCAATAAGTGTCTTGTGCTGTAATCCACATGGAGCAGCAGTTGCAAGAAACCTACGTTAGCCAAACAATTGTGAATACTACATAAAACTCGAAACTGTGGTTAGAATTGAGTTTATTTCATCTGAGTTATACCACATTTAGGCTTGATCTTATTATCGAACTATGATTTAAGGGGATTTAGATTTAAATATTCAGTCTTGGCTTGGTTTTTGGTTTGTGATTTGACGCTAGAATAACTTCTATGAAGTGCTTCAACCATCCTTGACCAGTCTAGGGTTTTTGCCTATCATGAAGAAAGGTAACATAGCTGCCATAAAACTCTCAAGAAAGAATTCCTTTAGTAGAATGCATAGAGATTATTATGTGTTTTCAAGCATCTTCTATGTCAGTCCCTTGGGGATTTAATCGAGCAAAGTCAAGCATGAAATGCATAGATGAATTTAGAATAATCAAGTTTTCAACTATCAAGTTTGAGAAAGTTGTTAAACTCGTAATAGAAAAAAAAATACTAAAAACCCTATTAATAATATATCATCACTTAACAAAATACTCTTACCATAACAATAATTTAACATTTGAATTGTATAATAAAGTCAAATAATAAATCAGAATAATGAAGTGTAACAATACATTAGTATGCAATACTAAATAATATCAAAATACATAAATGACCAAATTATATATAAATTCATAAATACATAAGTTATTAAAGTGAACATATTAAAAAGGAGTTAATTTTTTCAAATTATTTGAGTCATGATGAAATATTGTCATTGTGGGGTCTATGGAGTTAGAATTATAGTTGATTTCAAATTTATTGACTTGTTATTTAACTTGAGAGTTTATCTAATTTATTTAAAAAAGAATTTACTAAAGAATTAACTCATTTTATTTACATAGACGCTCGATAAAATCACAAGAGTTTAAGAGTTAACTTGAAAGATTAATAACCATTCTAGTAAGCTTTTATTTATATGTTTCATAACAAAAATAGGCGTGGTCATGCTTTATTCTGGCATACTAAAATATGCATTGGTTGCTCTAGATTTGTCATTGCTAACATGCACACAATAGGGAGTTTCCTTGTGCTTTAGAGGTGTGTGCGTGCTCCGCACTGATTTTGGTGTGTTAATGTGCTAATGAAAATATGCAACTTAGAATGCGTCCTTCCTCCAACCTAGAATTTACACAATCACACCAAATCACAAAATCACAATGGAACATAAAAATCTCTTAAATTCCTATAAATTATACTTGTATACTGCAATGGACACACTAACTTTTTCTTCTCAAAGTGAGACACGTTTATAGATATGTATGACGCTTTGTTGGGATAACACACATAATAAGGATCGAAATATGAAGATATTTATAGAGAAATAACAAAAATATAAATTTAACATTAATTGCTGAACACCTAGCTATTATTTATGCTTAATTACGAAAATGTCTCAATAAATATCTTCACTGTCTCAAGTAAGGATTACTAAATACTAACCAAACAAGTTTATGAGAATAATATACATAAGTATAATATTTTTTAAATGTGATTCTTCAAAATACAAAATTATACCGTGAAACAAAGACCATTACATCTAAGAAAGTGGAAGGGTAAAGGGAAGAGGGTGAGTTAGAGTCAGGGATTAAAATAAAACGAAGTATATTCAGAGAGACTGAAACAAAAATTGAGTAAAGTGACATGTCATGACATGTTGAAGTGATTTTCTTAGTCATTGCATTTAATATGGACTAACACAACAAAAATTGAATTACAAAGACTATGACTATGTCAAAGAAATAATTTTAAAAGACTAAAATAAAAAAACTAGATATATTATAAACACTAAAAATAGATTTAACCCTAATAATATTATTAGTTTGAAATTAAATAATGTATAATCGAGTATTTAAAACAATGTATTTGTATTTGGTTTTAAAACTACTTTAGTCTTAATTAATACAGTAATTCTCAAATTTAGCTGAACTGAACTTTATTGACTCAAGGCCTTCCATATGGACAACTTGATTATAATGCCACACCACTTCTACCGGTAGCAGACTAGCTACATCTGCCCTAATCTGCTTATTAGGCATTATAACCAACATTAATCAAATTGCATTTGTTTTCAGTAAAAAAACAATAAACAAATTGCATTTGTTCTTTTTTTTATCAGCAAAAGTAAATTCTCAATCAATAGTACTTTACCTTTTAAAGTACACTCTACACTCAAATTCTAATTTACGAACAGTTTTTTATATAAGCAAATGATGAATATTAAAACAGTACATGGGTACTCTAACTCTTATACATAGATGTCAGCTAGAGAGAAGAAATAGTCCAATTGGATTTTTTTTTTTTATTCAATAGTCCAATTGAATTGATACACCAATCCAAATCTAATTTATAAACATTGATAAATGGTAGAATAAAATTAGTAAAAGTTTATAAAAAAAAAAAAACAAAAACAAAAACTCGGTGTGTAGTATATGGTACACAAAGGAGTTGTATAATAGGAACATCCAATATATCAAGTGCTGATGCAAAAAAGTTTAATTTACTAAATAGTGGCAAAAGAACAATGAAAAGAAAAAC
This sequence comes from Glycine tomentella, assembly GCA_007407185.1. Lineage (NCBI taxonomy): Eukaryota > Viridiplantae > Streptophyta > Magnoliopsida > Fabales > Fabaceae > Glycine > Glycine tomentella. The sequence continues at coordinate 787,298 of PYAF01000042.1, forward strand.
TCAGAATAGATTATTAAATGTTTCAAGGACAATTATATATAAAAGCAACTGTACGGACTACGGAGGGTATTTGAAAGTGAATTTTAATTATTATTTTTAGGAAGTGTAACTGGTAAGTGGTAAAGGAGATGAGAAACTGTACGGAGGATATTTGAAAGTGATTTTTAATTACTGTTTTTTACGAAATGTACCTGGTAAGGGAGATGGAAAGACAACCTAGGTAGATCAGTGCTAATTGAGCTACAAGCTCCTTGGTAAGAAGTGCATAGGTTTAGTTTTGGTAAATTTAAAAAAAAAATACTTAGTAAAAAAATAAAAAGGCAAAATGAATAACTTCTATATAAAATGGAATCATCACTTATTCACCTCATAGTTTTAGAAGTTATTTTATATAACTTCTTCAAAAGTAGTGGTGTTAATCTAACTTCTTCAAAGTAGAAGTACTTATCTAAATTCTTTAAAAGTAGAGATGCATAAGTTGATTGTTGCTCATTAAAAAATTTTGATTTTTATTTTATTTTCCCTTATGAGTACTTTTTGACAAATATCTAAATTGGTCTTTTAGTGTGTGTTTGTTTTCTCTGAAAACATTAGTTGTTTGTCCCATAGTTTAAGCTTTCTATTAATTTTATGTTTGAACACCTTGTAGCATGTAATAACATCAAACCAAACACTTAGTTGAAACTAATATATGAGAACAAAACAAGGCTCATTAAATTCAACCAAGCTATTAATATATTTCCTTTGAGAATCTGAAACTAATTGAGTCAAATTAAGGTACATTAATTCTGAGTTTAGATTGGACACATTGTGAAAGGAATATTGATTAAATTTCTCATAACAAAGTTATATCACTTTTAACATGTAAAATACATTTTCATTATAATAAATCAGTTTGTCACTTCTGAATTTGCAAAAGAGATGCTTGACAATTCTTGAATGAATTACTAAATTATCTTATAACAGAATTTTTTGCATTTCATGTGGAATTGCATTGCTAATTAGTAATTGTATGGGAGATAATATCATTTATATGCTAAGTATCATATCAGTTCATATGCTAATTGCGAGTGCTTCCCCTCATAGAGCTTGCTGGTAAGGGTTATAGGAAAAAAGTGGTTGAGGGAGACATGAAGATTAGAGGTATTGTTTGGGAAGGACATGAAAGGAATGAAAATGAGATCTTTATTTTGAACACACCATTATAATCCCTCCAGAAATAAATAAATAAAATTAGGGCATTCATTTGAGTTATTTCTAAATAACACTATTCTTTCAAGTATCATGTCAATGAAAGTCAATTAATTTGAGACTTTTCTGTTTGCTCTTCATTTATTTTCTCTTATTTATATTAAATATTACATTAAAATTAAAACAAAGAGAATATTTGATTTCCCCTTTTCATTTTTCATTTCCCCTTGGAAGACATTGATCATGTTCTTGTCTATATTATCATTTTCTAGGTGCTTATTTATTTAATATTGGCTTTAATGATACAGCATGCAGAGTTCAATTGAACGATACCGCAGGCATACCAAGCATGATAATCCAACTACATTCAGATCAGTTGAACAAAATATGCAGGTTAGTTATATCTCTTGTGGTTGCCATTTGTCAACCTTCTAAATCCCCTATTCATTATGAGCATTTACATATTTTATGATATAATTACAGTGTTATAAGGTTAGTTAAGTGGTAAAAGGAGAAGAGAGAAAGAAAAAGGTCATGGATTCAATTCTTTTGTTAAAAAAAATTAATTATTAACAATTAACATTTCCTTATAAAAAAAACTTTATGATATGATTACACTCATGCGGGTGAAATTGCGTATGCTTTTAGTTTTAGCTTTTCTCAATCTTTTTTCTTTCAGGTTGCTTGTTTTGGTGTAGGAATATAGTGTATAAGCCTCTATTGTTCAAGACCAAAGTAAATAATTATTCTTCCTTTATATAGGCTTCAGCAATAACTTAACCTAACAAGCCTAACATTAAGGTTCTACTAAAAATACAATATCAATCTAAGTACGAGACTAAATTTTTTGGCAAAATCTCTCCTAAAATTTGAGTAAAACAAACTTCTAAATTTAACCTATTCAAAATCATGTATTTAAATAAGAGGAATGCTAGTGAGATTGTGTTTGACATTCTTTTTTTAACACTTTTTATGATTGGTTAAAATTTGTTAAAAATCATTAATTTTGATTGGTCCCTTCTAAATCAAGAGAAAAAATCATCGAATGAGAAGTGAGAGCCACCAAAATTGATAAACAAATCACATATAGTATTGTTGAAAAACAAGTGTCAAAGAGAATGTAGCATTCCTCTCTAAATTATCAGAATCATCATGTAAAATCCACTTCTTGATTACATAGATCAAAGATAAACACCAAAAGGATGATAGCTATACTGAAAAAAGAAAAAAGAAATAGAATATCAAGGTTCTAATACTGAATACATACATCAACAAAGGAAAACATGGTTTATCTTTGAATCCTTTCCTAGTTGATGAAGCACCATAATTTCAATGTATGGGAAAAATGAAGGAAAAATATCTCAAGATCTTAAAATTTATTCTTTGAACTTGAGACTTTTAAATTGAAACTTAAAAAAAATGAAGTATGAAGTTTTTAATGGTTCTTGGAAAAACTTATTTCATTAGTTGTTAGTTTTAAAAATAAATGAAGTATAGAAGAAAAACAATAAACAAAACAAATAGGAAAAAAAAAAACTTTTTTCATAAACTAAAAATAACTTATGCATAAGTTAAAATCTTTTTGAATAAGCTAAATAAATTTAGCTTCTTTAAAAAGTTAATTTTAACTTATGTAGAAGTTATTTTTAGTTTATAGAACAAGCTTATTTTATGTTTCCTTCTAATTATTTTCTTCTTTTATAAGTGTTTAGGAAAAAGCTTATTCAAATAAATCTTAATCCAAATTTTAATAGTGAAGACATATATTTTGGATTAAGTCCATTAATTTTTTCCATTTATGTTAAGTGGGGTTTTTACATTTAAAATACTTAGTGTCATTCTTCTATTCTTATTTTCTTTATTTATTTTATTGTCCATTTTATTTACAAGGGAAAATTGTTTTGGTATTTCCTAACAATTTATATCCCCTATACTCTTGCTGTCGTTGACAAAGAAACCCTACCAAAAAGAAATACAACTAGAAAGTTTGCAAATCTCAAGAACCTGCCACTTAGCAACCTATGAATTTGGAGGAAAGAATAATATGACTTGTCATAGAGATTCAATAAGGACATAATAAATAAAATAAACAGGAGGAATTCAAAGATAACATAAGGATAAGTTAATTGAAAAAACTAAACTCACAAGTCACAGCAATTCATATCATAAAATGAAAATCTTCCATTTTTCAAATCTTGCTCATAATTCACAAAAATAATCTGAACCTATGATTTAATTAATTTATACGTTAAAAATTATGCAAGTCCAAACTTGAAAGTATTCTCAACTCATCAAAACATATTAGGTTCATCACAATTTAAGGTTTATTCACCCTAAAGGAATTCTTAAACCAGGGTCAATGCCTACCGCAGTGTCCATTCATATACTAATAGCATGTTTGGAAAACCAATTACGAAGTATGGAATTATGTTTGGAACAAAGAAGCTATAACTATTAGTTTCTTAAAAATCACATTCGAAATGTGTGGCCAAACACACCTATAGAATCTTTTACTCAGTACTTGGCAAAAAAAGCCAAAAGATCTGTTCATCCAATAGTGTAAATAGATAAGCTCTATGTGCATAAGCTGTTAAATTATTCGCTAATAGAAATCAGCCGAGAAATTGTATAACTCATACCAATAGAATATCTGAAACGCAATATCCTTCTTCATGGTAAAATTATTCAGCATTAAGATCTTTTGGAGTAATAGAAATTCATATTTTTAAAAAAGTTTGTTCTTCCTGTAAAAGAAATAATTAAAAAAAAAGTTCACTAATTAAATTATTGACTTACAACTATGAAGAACCAATTTCACTGCTTTTTGTAGGAGAAGCAACTGCGATGCCTACAAGTGACTCTAAACAGTAAAAAAAGAAATGATTGAGTTAAATAAAATCCCCAAATTATAAAGGTTAGAATCTGTAAGGAAGCAGTGAGAAAAACATAGAAATTTACTCTTCTTATTATCATTTACTAACACCCACTACTAAAAATCTCATTTTTTTTGCACTCAAAACACTTACCCACCAATCGTTTTGGAGGTAGAAAAGCTCGAGAGATTATGGGATTTAGAATAAAGGAAGCATGAATCAAAGAATAAGAACTTACCTTAAACTTGATTACCAATAGTTGCCAAGAGGAAGTTGAAGCAAAATAGGAAACAAGAAGACAGTACAAAAAACAAGGGGGAATTTGCAACAGAGGGAGGAGAGAATGAGAGGGGGGTGTCTGGGTTTCCTTAAAAAAATACTTAGTATTTTTTCTCTCTAATTTTTTAACATTTTGTTTTAATATAATTACAAAAGTACCCACTCTTTCCCTCTTTCTCCACAGTCAGAGAGAGAAAGTAAAAAAATCTCTACCCTTAATTTTTTTTACATTAAAAATTTAATAATAAAATATAAGTTCAAAAATATCAGAACCATTAGATGTTGAATGCAGAACCCTACATTCATATAGCCACTGATAATATATAAAAAAAAAAAAAAGGGTCATATAGCCGCGTGCAGGGAATCCTGTTTTGGTTAGATACAGAATAATGTTTTTTTTTTTTACATAAATATAATTTCTAGTTACAAATGTCAAATGTTTTAGCAAGTATAAAAATGCAAAAGAATAGTGTCATTTGAAGCCGAGTCCACCTCATTTTCAAGGGTGTTTCTTACTTTCTTTGCCCTTACAAATGATTCAGAAGTGTGTGTTGTGTTTATTGTTTGTATTTGATGGATTATTTTGCCAGATGCACAGGTAGGTGAGCAGTAACTATGAAGCATATATCATGATAACCATTTAATTAGCAGATTAATTAGCTAGTTAATAAAAAGGTTTTTACCAATATATTTATCCTTAGAAATCATAATACTGATAGAATAATACCTGAAACCCCCTTTCTCTCACACGCTTGAAACATCAACACTGCTTCTTTGTTAGAATACGGTAAACAGCGAATATTGGGAAAACTTTTTGACCTATATTGTAAATTAAATAAATTCTAGCCCTTCATGCCTGCATTTCTAAATTAATTTTGCATAGATTCATGATGCAAGTAGTAACATAATTTAAGCTGATCTTTAAATGTCATATTGTGGCCATGCAGTTTTTATCTTTATCAATCCCTGTAAATATGCACATTTAAGTTAATGTTAGGGGAATTGGCTAACTGGAGTTTGTTAATTTCTACTTTTTCTTACTGTATTTGCATATCATAGACACTTAGAGTCCTGAAGTTTGAATAAATTGTTTTTTATGTTACAGCATTTGAAGCAAGAGGCAGCAAACATGATGAAGAAGATTGGCCTTCTTGAAGCTGCAAAACGGTTAAATTTTTATAGTTTCTATTCATGTTGACTAATTAATTTTTTACATTCAGTGTTTAATTCCACTCACTCACAATGGAAGAACATGTTGCATTTGTAATTTCATTCCCTCAGGAAGCTCTTGGGGGAAGGGTTGGGGGATTGCTCCATTGAGGAACTGCAATGGATAGAACAACAGTTGGAGAGGAGTTTAAGTGATGTTAGAGCAAGAAAGGTTAGTATGACTAATTAACATGCATGTATCATTTTAGGATTGGACTCTTCAAAGTGAGGGGAGTGTACTTTAGAGCATAATTATAAAAATCGATCCGGTGACTGATCCAATCATGGTACTGGATCACTAGATCAATGGTTGAACCGGTAGGTTACTAATTGACCCGTATGACTCGGACTGTAATAAAAAAATATAAAATTTTTATACCTATCTTAAAATCTTTCTTATGGTGTATTACAATTCAAAAGTTTTAAAAACACAAATAAAATATAAAGAACACAAGTTAAAAAATGACTATTATCTCTAACATTTAATATTAAAGGCACAATGATAGTATATATCAATATTCACACTAAAATAAAACATAATCATATCACATTAATGTAGATTATAAACTATAAAAAATCAATCCAAAGTTTCAAACCAGAGTTTTAGAAAATGATCCGGGATCACAATTTTACCTACAACTCAATCACAATTGCGGCCACTTTTAAATCAATTTAACTCAACAAAAAATGCAATTCGGCAACAAAAAATTCAACAATGAATGAAAAGATCAATTTAACTCAAAATCACAAAAAAAAAAAAACAAAATGAAAAAAAGATAAGTGGCCCGGTCCGGGTCAACGGGTCACCAGGTCAACGATTCAATCACAAACTCAACCGGGTCAATAGCGTAGCCAATTCAACTTATGACTCGATTCGGTCTAACCACAGGGTCGCAGTTCGATCGGTCCGACTGGTCGGGTCGGTCTAGGTTTTAAAACGCTGCTTTAGAGGATAAAATACAATAATAATGTTAATTCAAAATTCAAAAATCAATGGTTGATATTATAATTAATTTTAGATTTTGTTACATGTATATTTTATTGTATCACAAATCTCACATTTTCGAATTAATGGTTGCTATTGTACTTTTTTTTCTCAAGTGTACCTTCACTTTAGAGGAGTCAAATCCATCATTTTATTATTAAAATTTTGAAGTTAATATATATTTGTATCTCAACTTTCATTTCTTCAGATCCTGGTTTTCAAGGAACAAATTGAGCAACTAAAAGAAAAGGTAAGCTATCTGCATTTCATCAAAATGGTTATAACCTGTTTTGACTCAGTGAGGAGGGTAGAGATCATTATATTTGTCATTGCAGCTTAGTGAAAGGAAAAACCGATTAAGTTATGGATGTTGGTTATCGTTTGTGAAGTTATGGTCTATTCTACTGGAAAGAAGTGGAGTCATATTCAAGTTGGAGAAGTTTGATGTGGTTAGAATGTTAAACATGATTCAAATTGCAAAAACAACTTTTTCCTAGTGCTTAAGGCACAAACGGATTTAAGACCTTTAGTCTTTATATATAGTTGAGGGTAGATCCTGACACAACAGTAAAGTTGTGTCTTGATGACTTATTGGTTATGAATTCGAATCCAGAAATAGTTTCTTTGTATATGCAAGGGTGAGATTGAGTAATTTTTAATTTTTTTAATCTCTATATATAGTTACATCAGGAAAAAAAAGTTTCTTTAGTTACAAAACCTTTTACTTAAAAACATTTCCTTTTACTTGTTAAACTTGATTAAAATTTGACATTTGACAACAGAATGAGAAATTATGGACAGGAAAGTTCAAATATCTAAAAATAAGAGGGACAAAATCTAAAATTTCTAAATATATACTTCTGTATAATTCTGAGTTTATGATGCCATGAAAAAAAATGCTTCAAGGTTCTATTCCTTTTCCATCAGATCTGAAAGTTGAAAAGTTCCCTGTAAGAATTACATATAAAAGATTCTGACTATTGTGTTTGTAATTTATTTCAGGAAAAAGTCCTACTTGATGAAAATGCCAAGCTCACTGAAAATGGCAGGCTCACTGAAAATGCCAAGTTCTCTGAGAAGGTGAAGTTACTGCTATTTGGAATTAATTCTGCGTGGCCTATAGTTCATTTGGATAATATTTTAAAGCTAGATTAGTTTGAGAAAATGTTTTTATTTTCTATTTTTAAATTAATTACAAAATACTACATTGTTTTTTACTAAAAATTTGTATAAGAAAATGTCAGAAACAAATCTTTGAAAACTAAAATTAAAATAGAATAAGATGACATTATTTGTTATTATCAATGAAAAGATAAAATATTTTATCAAATCAAATATGCTCATTCACTTCGGTGGGGCGATTGAGGGTAAAATGTACTAATATGCAATATGCAAAAGGTCATATATATGTTCAAATTTAAGTGTGATTGTTGTATACCAAAAAAAAAAAAAAAAAAGAAATGTTCTCCTTCTTTCTGATGGAAATATTAAACTTCAACTTTTGGTTTCAAAAACATGAAACGTGCCCCCCGTTGTTGGCATATCTTTGTTGGTTAATTGCTTTACAAATCTTTCAGTTAGAATGAAAACTTAAAAAGGAAATTCTCTGCAGCATGGCATGAATCTACAGACAGCAACAAAGAATCACAATGTGAATCAACCCCAATACAATGCAGATAGTCCAAGTTCAGATGTGGAGACCGAATTGTTCATTGGACTTCCTGATACAAGAACAAGACGCATCTTTCATCAGGTCTAGTAGAAGATTATTTATTCCCTGGCTATGGAAAATAAAATAAGGGTAAGCGTAACTGTATAATCAATGTATATGTAACCTGATGCTCTAGTAAAGATAATGATAGAATAATTCCAAATCCTCTTACAATATCTTCCTGATAATCCTTCTCATGATTAATAAAATGAAGAAAGTATTAAGTTTTTTTTCTCTATTTCCAAAGTGTTAAATGTTTTTACAATTTCATTTAATACTTTCTTTATGAAGTATTAAGAAGAGTATTGGGAGGATATAATATTATAAATCGTAGTGGTATTTATGGGAGTGATTTGTTTTGCTTGATAATATCCTCAAAACCTATGGTCTAATGACCAGTTGTATTGATACTTATACTTTAGACTCAGCAGTTGTATGGTTGCCATCCTGGGGTTTAATAAATGCATGACTTTCCTTGAATCTTGAACTTTGTTAGTTGTGGTATGTGACTAGTAAAATTAATAAAAGTAGTCATATTAGAACAAATAAAATTTAATATTAATTTTTTTTCTTTTGATAATTATTACAATTAGGATCTTTGACTTTTTTATGAAACCTAAAATATTGTCACAAGCTTTGACCATCTAGATCAATTACAGGATTAATTCTTGGTCTAGGATTTACTCACACTTAAAATTCATCGATCCTCCTCCCAAAAAATATGTTTTGTGAAAAATGAGCACGAGTTTCCTTTTACAAGCTCAACATGTGTTGCCAACTAAGTTATAATTATTGAGAAATTAAATATTAAGTTAATTATTGATTAAATTCACTTCTTTTTCCCCCCAAATTCCAAATACAACAATGTATGACCTATTGGACAACCACTTACATGAACCTCAATACTAAACTCATGAATTTAAAATACAATTTCAATACCCTCACATTAAACTTTCATGTCTTTACATTTGTTTTGATTATTATGTTATTGGTATAGAATATCTGATAGACTTTACTGATAATTAATTTTTGTCGGAAAATTTGACTGATTGCCTTTAGTGAGCATTTGAACTTAAGACCTTGATTAAAGAGATCGAGTTCAATATCATTCAGACCACAACTTGTTGATACTAATAGCTTTATATTCTTATTACTTCTAAAACATTAATTTTGAATTTCTTATTGAGTTCAAACTCAAGGTTTCACTCATATTAAGAACTCTTCAAATTTTAAAAACTTGGTAAATATGTGCAACACTTTTCTTTGAGTCTGAAAATAAAAAATCAAAGGAATCCTCTACTAGTACTCCCCACATTTGATTGGTAAATATGTGCAACACTATATCCAACCCTAACTGAAAATGAAAGTAATAACTTCTAGTTTATAATTAATTATCACTGTGTGCAGCCTCTCAAGATTCCACCCACAAAGGAATCCTCTACTAGTACTCCAGTTGTACTATCTGCTTCCACCTCCATCGGAAACCCTAGTTTAATTTTAAATTTCTTAGGCACTTCTACTATGTAAAGGATTTGCCAAAACCAACGCATTTTGGATAGGCAAGGAGGGAAATTAAAGAAAAAACCTGTTAGCCCTCCATAATCCATTCTATATATATATATCAAAGACAATATTATACTACCATATTCACTTACCAATAATTTATCAGTAAGACACCATGAAGTTAGCAGAGAAAAGTAACACTGTAGGATTTTACTCACTTACCAATAGTTTATCAGTAAGACACCATGAAGTTAGCAGAGAAAAGTAACACTGTAGGATTTTACTCATGCAGGAAACCTTTCACTAGTATTTACAGCCCTCATTCACAAAAAAAAAAAAAAAAAAAAGTATTCACAGCCTTCTGCCCCCATTTTTCCAATTTATTGGGATTTCAGTTGTGAAGTTTCTTTATCACCAGATTTTTCCATGTAAAGATCATCAGTGTTTAGCAGCTTAATCTATCATTTGAGACTGTAGGACTTAAATTCGAAGCATTTTTTGTCTCTTACTGGAATTCTAGCTAAAGTGATGCCCTTTTAAAATGACAACACCGGTAAAGTTATGAGATTAACCTTGAGGTTTGGGTTGATAGTTAAGTAAAGCCCGTTTTATTGTCCAAAAAAGTTTAGCTGGATTGGATCTTAAAGGCTCACTGAACCATAAATATTTTATGACTAAGAGCATTTAAAATAGTAGTTACAAATTACATAGAGTCTGTTTGGATACAAGACTAGAAGTATTTATGGGAGCTTCTGAAAAAACACTATTTTTTCAGTAGAGAAGCTCTCAAAAACACTTCTGACTTGTATCCAAACAGATCCATACTAAATACGAGTCTATTCTTAGCAACTGACCGACATTCATAGGCAATTAGTGTTAGATCTTTGGGTATGATAATCCTGGATAACTTCAAAGAATCGTGTTCGTACACTTTCCGAACAAAGTATTTCGACCCTATTCTTGCCTGGGTTCACGAAATCCTTGTTGGGATAATTCTTTGAAGAACAATCTGCTTCTGGCAATAGAGAACAGATCAGGAATGTAGAGAGAAAGTATGATTTTCGTATCTCTGAAATCTGAGGCCAAATGACTCCTTATATAGGAGTTTTCCCAAACAATGCAACTCTTGGCTGCTCGGCTTTTCCAAACAGTGCAACTCTTTGCTGCTCGCAACCTTTCCATCAAAGGTAGTTATATGTGTATGGTTATGATGGGAAGTTAACAGCGGTTGAGATAAGAGTAGTTAACTATTTTAAATCACATTACTACTAAAATCCATTGATGACACTAAAATCACCAACAATTAGTAAAGTGCTTTTCAGGATGAAATATGTGAGATTCGAATTCATAACATTACAGGTTCTTCTATCGGCTGTGAAGAAATTGTGGTAGAGTACATTGTCTGGGGAAAAATTGAATCCCAAACAAAAATATTTCGATGGAAACAACTATCATATTTTGAATTAGCTTTTGGATTGAGTTATATCAAAACCAAAATTTTATGATGGTTCAAAGTTTATCCTAGAGATTATTATTAAACTGCAATAATCACCTATTATAGTACCACTCAGTTATGTCAGTCCTGCAAATATCAACTAGGAATATGGTCAAAATGGATTAAGTATTAAGGGGGGATACTCCTCGCCTCCTTAAGTTAGTGTTTATCATTTTGGTCTGACTAACCATATTAAAAAGAGGGAATCCTATGACCAGTGAAGAGTAACATTAAATATCAAATCACACAAAATACAACAGAATTCGCTATCCTAGAGTGATATACTCCAATATAGAAGAGTTCTTTGTACAAAGTACAAGATAACAATACACATGTATCCCTTATTGCTCAAATTTAATATGTAAATGCCCTAACTTTCTGACCTTAATTGTCAACATGATAGTTAGTTTTAAACGTATCCTAGTAATACATAATTGCTAATGACTGTTATCATACACCTATTTTAATACTATGTACTATTATATAACTGCTTATACTTACTGCCAATAACTGTCATAATTGCTCCGGACTCTCAGTTTTAGAACACCAATTGATATGATAAGGAAAAAAAACACCAATTGATATTTCAAAGAAGAGTTTTTTCTTCTTCTTATCAACCAAACCCTTTTTCAAGTCACTTTTTATCTAATGATCAAAAAGTCACTTTTGATCTATAAAGAAACAAGCCTAATCTTGCTACCCGAGTCATAAACTCCTACATAGAAGAGTTCCCTGTCGAAATTACTCCCGTATTACACACATATCCAATAATAGGTTACTGTTGTTAACTTTTTATCTTAAATTCTCCCCTATTTTAATTTGTAATTATTCATTCCTACTTTCTTAATTCCCATTAAAATTTTGTGCAAGCTCCAATATATTAATTGTCGTGAAATTTGGATTGGACTGGTCCGAAAATCAGCAGGTAAGATAATAGGGTGGCCATGTAATCAAATCAGCCATGGCCCAATTCGCACCAATTCTTCTAAACCAAGTTAAATTGTGTTAATTTAATTGGTATTGGTTTTATAACATGAATCGATTTAGAAAAGTATTTAATATTAATTCCATCAGTGAGATTCGACCTTGAGTCCTAATGTCAACAACTAGGTTACACACGCATCGTTTAACTAGCCAATTCAACCAGTACTATACTCTATTTAAATTAATAATCTGATAAATTTTGAATAACATCTTCAAATCTAATTGCAAGGTTACGGGACTTGAATTCCACGTTGAATTCCAAAATTACTTTTAATCAAAATTCTATTTACAAATGAAAAGTTGTCAATCATGTTTAGAAACACTCATCCAAAAATACACAAACTATTTTGAGATATAGGTATAATGATGATAATTTCATAGTTGGATTTTCCACCATGTTTCGTGCTTACCCTACTTTGGACCTGCATTTGCAATGCAAAAAGAAAATTCACAACTTGTTTACTGATTAATTGAAAAAAATTAAAAAGGGTGTGCAAAGGTGAAAGATAGGGGCAGACATCCCAATAACAATGCCATCCCTATCCCTACCTAAACTCTGACGCACCACAAGGTTATATAAATCAGCAAAAAGGAAAAGAGATAATATGCATGCACAAGGGATAACAACCAAAACCCACGAAAAATTAAACGGTAAAAAAAAATATAAAACTTACTAATTAAATTAGTCATTCATATAGATTTTTAGCAATTTAGTCTGGAATGGAATTCCCCTATAGATTGTTGCATTTTCTTTAGTTTAGCAACTAATATGGTTATATATAATTCATATACATTTTTTGTAGTGTTAAAAATTAAAATGAGAAGTTGCATGCAGAACATGAGTAATGGACTAAGACATTAGAGATGTAGGAATGACAATTGGACTTAGGCCTAATGAAGTGCTCATAGAAATTACACATATATATTGGGTTAGACGAGTTTGGATGACATATAGATAATTACCTTTATAAGTTGTCAGAAATCCGATGATTCTTCTCACTGAAAATTGACTTATACCTTCCCAATTCCAAGAATATTGTCAAAAGTCACAGGACAACCAAGAGGAAGAATAAAGTTAATTAACAAAGAAAAAACAAGTTTTACCAAAAACAACATGGGATTTTGAAGGGAGAAACACCCCCGGTTCAGATTGTTTGCTAGAAAGTAGAAATTGACAGACACGGGAAACAACAGTTCATGAAGAGCTATACCAGACTCAGAATTGTAAATGTGGAACTCAACAAGCAAATACTTGAACACATTTTTTGAAAAATGACAGCTTGATTTTTGAAAGAAAAAAAGAGAGACTAAAGTATGTTTTAAGTCTATGATAAGTGTATGATTTTGTTTTAGATACTTAATAAAAAAAAAATATTGCATCAGATTTATGATATAACAAATTTTTTGTTTTGAATTGTATGAAGTAACATCTTGTGAATATAGATCTTTCTAATATAATCAATAGTTTTAATGATGTCATGTCATCATTTAATTGATGAAAGAGATTCAAAACAAAAAAAAAATGATTATATCATGATCCAATGCAATAAAAGAATCTATTAGGAACCTAGAAGTAAAATTGATGTTTATCACAAACCTAAAACATTTAAGTTTGTGTTATAAAAAAAAAAAAAAAAAAAAAAAAAAAAAAATAAAATTAAAAAAAAAAAAAAAAAAAAAAAAAAAAAAAAAAAAAAAAAAAAAAAAAAAAAAAAAAAACTTAAGTTAAGAATAATAGTGACCTTAGAAACATAGGAGAACCAATCATAACTAAAGATCCATACCAAATTCAGAACAAAACCATATTTATTTCATTTTCCTTTTGTAAGTTACCATATTCTGTTTTATGTAACTTCGCTTAGGAATCAAAACTCAAAATATTCATGGTTGACACTGACACAGCTACCACAGCACCAAAATGGGCTTGAACCAAATCAAAGAAAAGAGCAACAAGGCGTTCCAAAAGAGGAACTTTGCAACCAGCAGCATGAAGAGTCACACTAAAATGAGCAGCACCATGTAGATTTTGCAGAAGGCAACAATGTCGGAAACTCAAATCCTTGAAACTTTAGCTTAATTTCTCAGTCTGTAGGAGCTACAGTATACAATACATTGCACCATCATATATCAGTGACAAATATGAGTAACTTCACAAAACACACTTTTTGGAAGTTCGTTTTTTGCCTCAACATTATTATGCTGGAAAATGGCAAGTTAACGTACAAGTTGCGGCACACCACATTCAACAAGAGGGAGAAATGTTAGGTGAGTTTGTTAGATGGACTAATGAAGGGTTGTGATATGATGTTTTATTGGAGTGAGTTGTTGGTGATGAGATGAATTTCAAAGAGAAGAAAATGAAACCAATTGTACAAACCGACTATTAAATGGAGCACCGTATCTGAATTGAAGCAGAGGATAGCAGAGTTCTGCTTCTGCCTTCTGAGTTGTGAGTTGTAACAGAGAGGTTTGAGAAGCAAAGGAGAAAACCAAGTACGCTAAAGTTTGGCCGATTTATGAAAAGGGGGTACTTTTTTTTTAATTACTGTTTGAAGGTATTTTTTAAATTATTTACGAAATAGGGGTAAGTCGTAAAAAATTTTAGACTTCCATAACTAAAGTCCTAAATTTTTTTATGACTTATATTTTTTTATTTTATTTAATTAAAGTCGTATAATTATTTACTACTTCTTTGAATCTGATATATTTAAAAATATGATTTTTAAGTCATAAAATAAAGTCGTAATAAAAGTTACGACATTAACGTAATTTTTTTATTTCTATACGACTCCAAAGTCGTATTTGCTTTTTTTTATTTATTTTTTTATTTTTAATAGAAGTCGTATGGTAATTTACGACTTCCTTAATTTTTTTTTGCTTTTTGGAAGTCGTAAGTTACTATACGACTTTGCTTTTTTTTTTTTTTTTACTTTTTTGCTTGTAAC
>PYAF01000042.1:816959-840409 GCA_007407185.1 Glycine tomentella
CAATTAAATTAACTAGTTTTCAATTTCTCAATCTTATCTTATAACTTATAAAAATTGAACTAGCTTATAAGTTAAATTTTATCAAAACATATTCATAGTAAGAATATGCATTTGAGGAAGCACAAATAAATGCTTACTCATCATAAATTCTTACTTTATGAGAGTTTATATTATAAATTTTATTATTAAAATAAGCTTAAAAGAACTTATTTAATAAATTTCACTAATAAATTTATTGAAAGGAGTTTTAAAAAATTATAAGTCATTTTTTGTAAGTTGAAATAGTTAGTTCCATGAAAAAAATCCCAACATTCCTTGAGTAATTGTTAATTTTAAATTTTTTATACTTCAAATTTTTTTTAACTTACACACCTTTTATTTATAAGTAGACAAAGTCTATATGTTGCAAGTATTATTTTTTTCGAAACAACTAAGATATCAGAATAATTAATGATGGTTTGATCAAGAAATTTTAACATAAAATAATTCAGTAAATACATGTTGCATAAGATCTCAAAATTTTCAGATACATATCCATGGCCTCATTTAGTAGTTTATTGCATTGTAGCCAGTTGGGTGTTTTATATAGTTTATATCATAGGGATCACTATTGCTATTCTTTTTACCTCCCAAAAAAATTATTGCTATTCTTTTTCTGTTTCCTTTTTTTCTTTTTTAACATATCTGTAAAATTTGAGGGCCAAATTTTACAGATTACATATAAATATTAACATAAAAGAACGAAACAAAACTCTTTCTCTCTTGGGGTCATTCTTTTACATTTCAATTGCTATGGATTTGTAACCTCCAAAAGGTTAGTCACTTAGTCCTAGTTCAACAGACATTACTTCTTTATACGGCGTCACATGGGTGGACACAGTTGCTGTGCCTTTCAAAATTGGCATGACGACCATAATTCATAAAATTATCATTTCCAATCCTCGAGAACACCATAAACCAACAAGCTCCAAGAAGAAGGATTTACCACAAAGGGTGTGAGAATAGGAAGAGAGAGTTGAAAAAAGATAAAAGGGGGTGAATTGAAAGAAATGAATGAAACAAAGTGATAAGAATTGAAGTCACATGACATTAATAATTTTCTTCCACATGTGGGGTCCAATGGTTCCACACACAACACCACCAATATAAACTTATTAGTTATTATCCCCTTAGGCTTTTAGGGTGGGGTAGTTTAGGGTTTCTAGTAGGAGAAAGCTTTCATGGGTGTGGAAAGGGAAATTAATGCCAGTTTCCATTTTTGGGGGGTCTAGACCCCTCTCACTGTTGCCATCAGCCAGTTGAGCTTTCATCTAATCGATCACCACTACTGAGCATGCTTGCTGGCATGGCATTGCTTCCCCTTGCAGTGAATAGGGAACAAAGAGTACGCAGATTTTTTGGAATTGTAGTTTGTCTCTTACTTGGAAAATTTAATCCACTTCATTTGATTTTTCCTTAACTTTGCAATCTGAGTGGTTGTGGATATATTAGGTGGGAAAAAATATGCATGATGATGATAATAGTTGAGATACATGACACTACACCTTGTTGCCAGCATCGAGCGTTGAACTTTAAAAGAGGCCACTTCCATAGCACTGCACCTCATGTGCACCGTGGGGCTTGATACCCTTTCCATGTTTTTCTATCCCCTTCCCTCTTGCATTTGGAATGAATTTGTGGTAACTTGATTGTGTCCTACTCATATTTGTAAATGAAATAACCTTAAAATTTTAATTAATTTTTACCTTTTTAAGTACGTACGAATTTATGTCTTTTTTCTTTCTTAATTAAATTAACTTTTGCTTACTTATTCTGTCATTGGTTTGAAATATATATAGCCATAGTCAATCATTAACTTTTACCAAAAGTTCTATAACCGACACAATTTTTTAGTGAAGTTTTGTCTCTTAATTGTATTTTTTTTTATCTACATGATTTAAATTCAAAATTTTATTTAAGAGACATGAATCCAATTTTACTCAAACCAATAATATGTTTGTTAATGAAAATTAACTTAAAATTATATAAAAGAAACTTCAAAATAGAAAATTATTTTTGTGTGCATATATATAAGTAGTAAAAGTGATATTGAAATATCCTTTAATCATATATGATAGGATTAAATACATTTAAGGTATTATCAAAAAATAATTTAACTAAAGTCTAAGAAATAAAAGAAAATAAAATAGAAAAAAAATAAAAATTGAACCAAAATTACATATTTGAAAAAATAAAGTGATCATCAAAGTTATATTTTAGCCGATATACCATAAAAAACTATTTTAGAGAAAATTAAACTAACTTTATATACCTAAATCTTCTTTTGTTTGAAAATTATACGCAACTTCCCGAATCATTATGATATGCTATATTTACACCCACATTAAGAAAACGATAATCATTTAACAAACACATGTCAAACACATGACTTTTTATTTTTAAGAATAATTTAGAAACTAAAATGTGTTTTAATTTACTAAAAATCCCTTAATAATTAGCATGTTTTCAACATTTTTCTCACCCATCCACTCAGTGACAGAGTTAACAAATTTTTTAGTATATACTAAAATTTAATTAGGACCAAATTTTATTTTTAGATAATACCAAATTTTATTTTTAATCATAATTAATTATATAAATTATATAATTATTAAAAAAAAATTCATCACTTAATAACTGTAAACTTTATTTTTTAGATAATGTCATATTTATTGTTGGTTACAACACTGGCTCCGCTCTGCCACTGCATCCACTAGAACAACATGATCAAGCTCCACAACCAACTCCATTCATTGTAGGAACCTCACTTTAGCCATCATTGAGTCTCACTAAATTAGTCCACCCTTAACAACCCACCATGCCACGACCCTCATCCCCTCAAAACCACCAATTCATTGTTTATATATATACTCACCTTAGTAAAACCTAAATCAAATCTACCCCAGTAGGGTTATGTTGTGGTGTTCTTTTTAAGAGATCAAAAGTTGTGAAGAAAAAATGGGATTGTATTTTGGAGCTTGCTAGAGGAGGACTTTTACACATTCACGGTACATATGAAGAAATGAGAATTTGAAAAGAGAGGATTCGAGCTAGGATTCCAGAGAAGAGGAAGATGGTGGGAAAAGGGTTTATGGGGTTGTTTTACAACTCATAGTAACGGAGAATGACATCATTTGTATTTTGTTGTCAGCAAAAGGTGTGTATAGGTGCATGTAAGATCTCAATAATGCAGAGGAGACGTGTGTAATTGCAAGAATGACTTTTGTGTATTTTACCACTAACCTTAGGAAAGGTTAGTGCAAGTTTGGTCAAAAGCAAAGTGCAAAAAATAATTTACAAGTACCAATTTTAAATCTCCCTTAAACCATCCAAAATCTCAATTTGTAGGCATTCCTCTCAAGGGATCGAGTTCCTTGGTCACCCAATAACTACTTGAGTTTAGGAGTTATAATTAGATAAAATTACTTGCAATTTAAACTTAAAATAATCCTTTGAATTTGACCACTTTTGGCTTTGCAAACATGCAAGTGAATTTGAGGGTGTCTTCCCTTTCTTGTCAATTATTGTACCCACAAAAATGTATAGTCACTTATACAAATTAAACCCCAATAATGATGCTTTCTGTGAATTTCCCAATGCTCTACACAAATCACAAATGTCAAAACTAGCTGATCAACGCCTGAAACCAGCCTGATCAATCGTACACCATGACGCCGATCTCTTTAAAATCGACAGTCAAAGAGACTTGGGTTTTTTTTCCACCTATCTTTGGGCCATGAACTGGCAAATAACTGAATAGTATTATTACTAGCAAAATATCTCTATTGATTTGATTTTTTTTTAATAAAAAAATGTTACATTATATTTATTTTAGTTTTGTTTTTCAAGATTTGTATAAGAAAACAAAAACATAAAACAAAGTAAAAAAAAATCAACAAAAGTATAAAAAAAATTGAAAATATTTTTCAAATAAAATGACCCTTACCCAAGGGCTTTTCACTCCGTATATAGATGTATTGATTTTACTTACATGACCAGATTCACTAGCAAATTAATTATGCAGCATGTTTTTACTTTAGATTTTTTTCTTGTTTATTATATATATATATATATAAGTTTATTTCGTTCAAAACAATTTTATTAAACCTATAAAATAACTTATAGTGTGTTTAAATTTGCATGGTTTATGTGTGTACCATCATTTTTTTTTTCACGACAAATTCACTATAAATGCGGAAGCTGTTGAGAGTTACTTCTCATTTGACATGGATTTTCAAATCTGATAATTTAAATCAAACACGTATTTATAGTTGCTTTTATGTTAAATATGATGTGATTGTTAGAAGATAAAAATCCATTGTTTGGATGGGGGAAGGAATATTTTGACAAAAATGATTGATTTAACATGTCACTAATTGTTTGTCAATAAATTCGCTTGAAATCATGTAGGCTCGCATAGTCCTGCAAATTATAAATTATGTGAGCCTACTAATGTATGTCTTTTTTTTTTCCCTACTGATTTAACTTAACGTGATAAGAATATTCTTGTTGAAGTTGTATAAGATAATATTGTAAGGGTTAGTTTTTAAAACATATTGATTGAAATATTCCCTTAACTTTTTAATCTATTTTTTTTGTCTGGTAAATAAAAACATAAAAAAATCTGTGAAGACCTATACCAAATTTATTAAACTACATTAATTATTAGGCATCCTAAGTCTATATTGCAAACGGACAATTAAATTGGTTTAAAATATTTTTTTAATGAATTATTAGTTTTTTTCATAGAAAAAGAAAATCATAATTAATTGTATCTCAGATAAATTATTAAAAAATTCTAACACGTGTTTTATACCAGACATCATTTAGCATATAGTATACAGCATACACATACGAAAAAAAAAAAAAAAACATGTACCTGTATTTTTAAATCAATCTCACCACCAGCTGAAAATTTTCACGAGTTTGATCTTATTATATCCTTAAAGCCCACTTTGTCTTTCCAAATAGGCCTATGAACTTTGGGATGAAAAGTTCATGCAATTGCTTTCTGCACTTTCAATGTCGCCTCCTCTGCCTTTATAAGCTTCCTGAACAACAATTTTGGAATGTAAAATTACATTTTGGAATAGTCTTTCTGGAATGTAGATTATTCCCATTTTGAAATGAAAGCTTCGTTTTGAAATGGAACAGAACAGGTTCTAACCATTTTAAATTACTTAAAAAAAAAATTAAAGGCTCTATGCTGTTTTCACAGGTTTCATGACCCTGATTGCAAATAGCCTTAAGATGTGGTTACTGTAACAAAACAGATGGACATGGTAGACCATGGCAGTATGGCACTAATCAGCTACTTCAAGGAGGGGTCATATAAAGAATGAAGGTGAACAAAAGCAGAAGAGCAGGGAGACATTTATTTAAGAGGTTTATCACACAATAGGCACAGTAAATTAATTTTTTAGGCAGCTTATAAAACAAAGATCTCCTCTGCTGACTACTAGACAAGACTAATTACTTAAAATTTCATTTCAAATTACTCTCTTGTCCCTAAATATAAGACATAATTGATTAATTTAGGCTTATTAAAAAAAGTTAGTTAATTTAATTATTAGCATTAAATTTATCTATAATTATAATGTTTTTTCAATTTTTTCCTTAACTTTATTATTTTTATTACAACTTACTCCCTCCGTTCCTAAATATAAAACATTATTGATTAGTTTATGCTTATTAAGAAAGTTAGTTTATTAATAAAAAAATAATAATACATAAAATAGATAAAATGAAGTTTTATAATAAGGAACAAAAAAATCTGTTGACTATGTATGACTACATAGAGAAGTTGCATTTGACAATTTGACCCACAAAAGAAAGCCTCTCTTTTCTCATTTGAAAACATCAAGAAATACCTGGAAGAACGATGTATATTGTATACAGAAATCACAATATTCTTGATCAGCATTTGACTTTGTAACCAATTGTAAGCTCATCAGGAACTTGAGCTCTTCTTATCAATACCTTAATGATGCATAAGGTTATATAAGAACAACAGTAATTGTAACATTAGTGAAAGGTATTTGACAATGTCAGTTCCAATAAAGCATAATTGAGAGAGTAAGAAATACAAGTGTGAACATAACCATTTCAGAGATATAATAATGATCATTTAAAGAAGTATTTACTTACTTAATTAGAATTCAGTTTTCTGTTTGATACTGATGAGTGATGAGAATTAAAAACTTGGAATTAAGCTTGTATGCTACCATGCTAACTAATTTTCGTAACAAGCATAAACTATCGCAGGTGTAGACCTGTCATACACCATATAATACAAATATTTTAAAATTTCGGGGATTTTCCGAAAGTGAGAGACCAAGTAATAATACAGAAGGGTAATTTGGGAATATTAAAATTTTGTGGGTGTAATTAGCAAAGGTGGTGCAGGACGCAAAAGCCTAATTGAAATGGGGTAATGAAATGAAGAACAAACAGCGCACGGCCTATGTCATGTTCTTCGAAAAATATGGTTTTAAGGGCGGCGACATTATGGACTTAAAAATATCACATTCTTTGTTATAATTTTGGATAAAAATATTCTCAGAAATTGTTGATTTCCAATAATATGAAATATTTATGGTTTTATTACTTCTCATTCCCAGGCTAAGTTGTGTGTATCTTTATTTCCTTGAGAATAAAAATTATTCGCTACAATAACTATTCATTCCCCTTTTTTTCTTCACATTTCTTATTTTATTTTCTAAAATTCCTAATTATAATGACAACCAAACATGTTCTTGAAAATAATGTTTCCAGCATAACATTTCTAGAAATATAATTTCCAAGAACATAATTTTATAACTTCAAACAAACATTCTAAAAGTTTAGCAAAATGCACTGATCACAAGGACGGCTCAAAAACAAAATAAAGCACTCAATGAGAATGGATAAATCTCTGCATATTTAAACAGTGAGAAATGTAAAGATACATTTAGTTGGAAAAAAATTATTGGTTGAAATTTATTTATCATATCTAATGAACCTTAAAACCAAAGACGCAACTTTTTATTGTTTCAAATTTGTGTTAAAAAGCACTTTTTTCAACATTTTTTTTTTTGGTTGGTTTAGGCAAATAAAAAACTATATTCCATTTTTTTCATATAATTTCTACATGGGATATTATTATGTGGAACACAACTCGTGGAAAGCGTGGACTTGGTGAAATGCATGGCTCAAATTAATCTTTGCCCCAAAAGATACCCGCATCACTTTTCAATCACAAAGGGATAAATAAATAAAACCAAATCAATTCCATTGGCGAAGTTAACACCAAAAGTCGTGAATCTTGAGGTTCAGCTCAAGTCTCATCTAAAATTAATGTTCTTTATATACATGCATAATTTAGAGTAGTTTATTAGTTAGTCGGGGGTTAAGACGGTTTGGTTCTGCAATTGCCAAACCTTGTATTGTGTTGTTCATCTTTGATTGTGTCGGAGTCAAACAGTGGATAAAGATAGAAACACCCTGTTGATTCCACTAGTTGGAGATACAATTTGACTCTTGGATCTTGTCAACGCTACACAATTTTACAAACCTAGTCAACCAACATATAATTTAGGAGGCAACTTTCCCTTTTACTAGAAGCACAATCATATATATCCTAATTTATTTATTTTTTTCTAATGCACCCTTCTGACATGTTATATTTACAAGAGTAATTATATAAAAACAATATATGTGTCAACAACACATTTTTTTTAACACACTCACATATTTCGTTAAAATTTATTAAAATTTATGAATTTATTATATGATACCACTTATATGTTTTATAAGAGATGATCTTATTCGAGTATGATAGAAATTAAACGGTATTTTCAGACTTCAAACTTAAGTTAAAACTACTAATGTATAAAATAAAATTCAAAATTACTTATTAACCGAGACAATGATTATATTAATTGATCATACACTTGATAATATTATTTATTATCTTTTTTTATTTTTCAATCATATTATATTAAACTATGTATCAATTAGGGCTTAAGTATTCAAACTTCTTTTTGTCATATGCCAATCAAGTTATGGTCTTCTTTTAGCCTCTATGTGTTATCGCACTTGAGACTAAGAGATTGTGTATCCCTTCTAATCATGTGTCGATTGAGTTATGATATTCTTTTAGCCTTTACATGCTATCACATTTGATGTTAAAGATTGTGTATTCCTCTCGTACATATATCAACTAACATATGATTTTTTGTCTTCTTTTAGCCTCGATGCATTATCATACTTGAGAATGAGGGGTTGTGTAACTTTTTGGTCATATGCCGACAAAGTCGTGTCCTAATCATGAATGTTAGGTTGTCGATCGAGTCATTGTCCACATGCCGACTAACCTTATCAAGATAGCAAGAGTCATAAACACTTTGATCTTATCCCAAAGTCAAATCAATGTTATTGCGTGAGATGCACACTGAAGATCTCAGGATAACAGTTATATCGATTACAGAAAATCATCCTTAAAATATCGCAATCCAATTAAATGTGACTATAAGTATATAACCTAACACTTAACCTAATACCATACATATTATACTTTCACACGTGAATACTTTTAAACTAGATCTCGAATCTCCTAGTCCCAATCTACCTAGAGGAACAAGTATCTACGGATGAATTCCCATTTGATAATACAATGTGGCATGAAACATACAAAAGGGCATCTTGGTCAATAAAATATCTTCTCCATTGATCGCTGCCGGCATCAATAGCTGTTTCCGTTGTGCTTCTTCGGTCTCTATCCTGAGGAGACTCTTTCTCTGCACATCTCATCTACACTTGCGTGTTGGAATTTTGGAATGAAGGGACTCCATACACTTGCTGAGACTGACGTGAAATACATCCTTACTTTTTCTTCTTTTTATTTCACACGGTTTTGTTTGAAAATGAGTAACCATTTATTTCGATTAACAGTGACATTCATCAAATTAAATTTTTAAAATTAATTTGTGTGCTTAAATAACATTATAAAAGTAAATTTATTAAAAAAATCTTTGCTTTTTCATATAATAAAATATAACAGGTGATTTTGCAGCCGTGTAACTTACCATTACAATAATATCTATATTTGTGTGTGTGTGCGCGCATGTTAGAATAATATCTTTACGAATTACGACCCTCTTCGTACATTCAATAAAATTATATGTCGAGTTAAGTATTTTTTATAAAATATTTTCGGTTAAATATTTTTTTATAGTTCTGCAGAATAATATCTATAGTTCTTTAAATACGACCCTTTACATAATTAAATAATATTTAATTTCTAAAATTTCAGTTTTAATATCACCATTTAATTCATCCAATAAAAACATATGTTTGGTTAAATATTATTTATACATGTAAAATGAGTATATTTGACTTTTAGTCTTTGTTAAAGGTTTTTTTTATCCCTCTAAAATCTAAAATTAATATTTTTTATTTCTATTGTTATATACTAATTCCATAATTTATATTCTTAAGGAACTCATTCAATTTTTTCAAAAGTAATCATTCATAGAAGACTCTTGTTTTTAAATATAAATAATTTTGAAAAAAAAAGTATTATTTATGAAGTCAAGCTCTTGCACGAATAAAATGACTTAATCAAAATATAAATTAATAAAAAAAATAGACCAAGATATTTCTTGTAAAAGACTTTTGTTCAAATTTTGATTATCCATTATTATGGTAGAGTTGTTTCTCCTACAAAACAATTTCTCCATATAATTTGAATCCAGAAAACTTACCTAAGAGAAAAGAGAATACAACATATACAACTTAATTAAACTAGACATCAGTAACAAATAGTACTTTTTTTTATAATTATGTTACGCTAGTACAAAAGCATGAATCTTACCAACGATTCATTTGATAAGTAAGAGTTTATATATCTCAAAATAATATAAGGTTAATTTCCATTGCACACATTTTTTTAGTTTTAATCCTGATAAATTGTAGGATCTAACTAACTTAAATTTTTCCAATAATAAAAAAAAAAACATGAATCTTACCCTATGAAGAAAAGAAAAAAAAAAAGATCTCGTTTGTCTATTCCCGAATTTGACGTTTTCCTGGTATATTCCCACTAAAAAACAAACTTTCCTAACAAGACCAACTGAATCTCCTATTAATCGATTATCATCTCCAAATCCTCCCCTCCATAAAACCCCTTCTCTTCTATTTTTTCTTCCTACGATTCTTTCTCCATAATGGGTTCCGAAGAGAACGGCAAGGAAATTCAGAATCCAACACACACACAAACACAACAACGTAGTAATCCTATTAATATTGCTTCACCCGAAATCCACGCTAACGGCTACGAATCCGTCACCACCACCAACAACCAAATTGAAACCACTTCCCATTATGGCGGTGGCGACGCCGAGAGTCACAGGCAAGTAACTCTAGTTGTCCACCCTCATTCCCTTCTCCCCATGCCCGTGCCACCTCAGAGTTTCAAATCCACCGAAAACGATGTCGTTTCGTCTAACGACTCGAACTTCTCCGTCGGAAGCTTCCTCCGCCAGCGCAGCAGCGACCTCTCCTCCGCTATCGTGAAGCGCGTCTCCTCTCTCCGCCAATCCATGGAAGAAAAATACAACGACGACGAGGAAGAGAATCGCGAAGTGACGGAGTTCAGCCTTTCCGGCGTCAAGGTCACGGTGACGCCGAAGCCGGAGGAGGAAAAGGAAACCTCGTTTAAAGGACGCATCAGCTTCTTCTCGAAATCTAATTGCAGAGACTGCACCGCGGTGAGAAGATTCTTCAAAGAGAAAGGAATAAGATACGTCGAGATAAACGTCGACGTTTTCGGCGAGAGAGAGCGCGAGCTTCGTGAGCGAACCGGGAGCGGTTCCGTGCCGCAAATTTTCTTTAACGAGAAGCTGATCGGAGGTTTGGTGGCGCTGAACTCGCTGCGGAACAGCGGAGAGTTCGACCGGAGAGTGGAGGAGATCGTCGCTGGGAAGGTCGCAGGCGGCGATTCGCCGGCGCCGCCGGTGTATGGGTTTGATTACGTGGAGGAAGAGCGTGTTGACGAGATGGTTGGGGTGGTTAGGGTTTTGAGGCTGAGATTGTCGATTCAGGATCGGTTGAGGAGGATGAAGATGGTGAAGAACTGCTTCGAAGGGAACGAGTTGGTGGAGGCGGTGCTTCAGAACTTCCACTGCGCGCGTAACGAGGTACGTACGCTTCCTTCGTATACCCACCGTATGCCTACGTATTTTTATTTTTATTTTCATTTTTTATTGGTATTTGTATTGTCATCGTATGAGTATCTGATTAATTTTAATTTTAACAGCCATGATAATATCACTGTTAAAGAAAAATGCTAGTGTTATACTTAATTGCACTATTAAATGATAGTAATATCACTGGTACTGTTTTTATTTCTTTTTTTAGGAGAGAATAGTGGATTTTATTCCAATAACGAAGGTTGAAATTTTTTATACAATTCTTTTGAATGCAATTTTTTTTATAATTGATTCAAATTTATTATAAAAATTAATAGAGTCCATTTCTTATTTATAAGTTTATATTTGTAATTTTCAATAAATTCTAAATAATAATAAAACGTGTCTTAAAAAAAGAAGGTTTCTAGTATCCCGCCATTGTTAAAAGGTTCGTTAGTTTTAGATAATGACTTAATTGCTCTATTATGTTATTTTCTCAATTTTTAAAAATTTAATTCTTAATATTTTAATTGTATAATTTTAATTCATATGTTAAGTTAGTATATAATATTTAATAGAAATATTGACACAAAATTCTATGCACACTATACAGTCACGTCCATATGTTCCTGTTAACGTAATATTTTATTATATCATCATATTAGCTTTTTTATAATATTAGATGTTAAATTAATGTCAATTAAAATTTTATAATTAAAATAATGAGATTAAATTTGTAAAAAAAACTGGAAAAAAAAATGGGACATTGAGAAAGTATTATATCAAAAAGAGCCTAAAATAGTTGAAATTTGTAATGAGTGGGCTATTGGGAGTTAAGGAAGTGAGATATGGTAAAGAATGAGGCTTTTGATTGTTTTTTGGGTAGAAGCTTTTGGATATGGCAAAGAAACATAAGCTGTAATAATGACACACATGGGGTGTACGATCATAACAATGCTCGTGTCTTGGAAGGTTATGATTTGGTTTCCAAAATGATGAGGCCTAAGTATAAATGTATAATATTTTATCGAGATAAGTAGGTTCAAAACGGCTCTACAACAATTTTTTGTTTTTTATGCTAAAGGAGAGGGGAGAAAAAGGAAGCTGGGAAGGGGTTTGTTTAAAAGTAGAGTCTAATAAGTTGGTAAAAATAGAATGTTTTAAAATATATTTCATTGGTTTTTATTTAAAAATTATACTGTTAATTAGTAAAAA
Organism: Glycine tomentella; assembly: GCA_007407185.1. Taxonomy (NCBI): domain Eukaryota; kingdom Viridiplantae; phylum Streptophyta; class Magnoliopsida; order Fabales; family Fabaceae; genus Glycine; species Glycine tomentella. The sequence goes on from PYAF01000042.1 coordinate 829,382, forward strand.
AAAAAGTATCTTTAATATTATTCATTTTATAATGACATCCTTTTTTTCCTCTTAAATTTGAAGGTCGACCACCTTTAAATATTTCCATTAAATTTGGTAATATGGTAGTATATATATTAGCTACTGTTATCATGTACTCCACCTAAGAAAGATTAGCTACTGTTAACAATTAACAATGAATGCCGAGGGTGTAAGTTTCCCATTCCATGAGCTTGAACAATTTGTAAAAGTCAACCTAGTTACACCAAAGGGGTCCCAGGCCCAAATGGGAAATTGTGTTGGCTGCCATGTGCCACCCACATCCAATAGAACAGTCAAACTCACATTTTCATATTTTGATTTTTTTTTTCTGTTTGGTGGATTGGGTATTTGTTGGCCAAAAATCAAGGACTCTTTCTTATTAGTATTAAAATTTGTATTAAAGGATTGATTTTTTTTCAACATGTATTTTTTTATACACCCGAGTTATGAATCAAAGTTAAGAGCACGAGCAATAAAAATTCAATCCTATCTTCAATTTTTTTCAAAAAAAAAATCTTTTTTCCGCAGCTACTTTGCGGTATGTCACGGGATGTTTTATCATAAAATAAAATATTAACCAGCTTCATTTGTAAATAAAACAAAAGATTAACTATTAGTTTCTTACAAAGTCATGCTTGGCTCGTTCGGCACGGCATTTTGGTAATCAGCCACTTGGGTTTCGTCAATAGCTAAAATCTCATGGACTTTTTCCATTATAAATTAGAAAAATTCAACGGCTTTTAATTCAATTTGGGAGTGGTGCATTTAAACTAATGATAACACAAGGTGGTAGTGAGGAAAATTGGCTATCATGTCGTGATTTATCCTAGTCGAAAGGCAAACTACGTGCGCAACATTTAGCAAAATTCAACCACAAATGAGACACATTATGGCTGTCGTTAATATTTTGTGGTTGAGGATTGGCACGCCATAATTGTTAATTAGTGTATGAATTTTACTCTCTGAATATGTTCAAATAGTAAAACTTATGTTTCAGTGATGATCTGCCGTCTTAGGAAGGTTAAATGTAAATTTTAATATTAAAAATATTAGAAAATCTAATATTTGGAGTTTTTTTTTAAATAAATTAATATGGGAAGAGTGGTGATTGTTGGAAGGAGTGTATTAGAAAGTGTATTGTTAAGGCTAACACTCTTAAGAAGTATATATGAAACCACCTTAAATTCATGTATTTTCATTGTACTCTCTATTACACTACAAAGTCTTCCCACTTTTATCCCTGCTGTATGTGGTTTTTCTTCCAACACCCTGAAACTAAAGTGTTTTGTATTCCAAACTAACATATAGGCCGTTGAGATCGGGAAACAATTATCCAAGAAGCACTTCATCCATCATGTTTTCGGGTAAGAAAAGAGCTTTTAAGCCTAATATTTCAATGTGAATCGCAGTCTTTTGGTTATTGTCTTACTGGCATTATTGGTAACTTTCTTCTGCAGAGAAAATGACTTCGATGAGGGAAATCACTTATACCGTTTCCTCGAGCATGAACCCTTTATCCCCAGATGCTTTAATTTTCATGGTAACACAAATGATAGTGAACCAAAGACTGCAGATTCAATATGCGCGAGGCTTACCAAGGTTATGTCTGCCATTCTTGAGTCTTATGCCTCTGATGATAGGCAACATGTTGATTATGAGGCCATAAGCAGAAGCGAAGAATTTCGTAGGTATGGTAGCACTAATGTAATGTTCTTAATTTTTTACTGTTTCTTTTTTTGCATAACGTGAATGCAAATGCTTTCCAAATATGTTCACCTATTAATCGATTATAAATTTGTGATTGAGTCAACTGTGAAATCTGCAATGCCTACTTTTCACAGTTTTGCGGTGGCTCCATCTCTAGTTTTCCAGTTTTTTTCTCCATATATAATTAACATCTGATTATTGTCTAGAGTTATTATCTTACTAATTCTGCTTCTAACTGCAGGTATGTAAATTTGACTCAGGATCTGCAGCGAGTGAATCTCTTGGAACTATCAGAAAACGAGAAGCTTGCATTCTTCTTAAATTTATATAATGCTATGGTCATCCATGCTGTTATTGGCATAGGGTGTCCAGAAGGTGTAATTGATAGGAGATCCTTCTTCAGTGATTTCCAGTATCTGGTTGGAGGGCACCCTTATTCTCTTAATATGATTAAAAATGGTATCCTCAGATGCAATCGGAGGTCACCATATTCCTTAGTAAAGCCCTTTAGCACAGGAGACAAGCGGTTAGAGGTAAATAACTTTCTGTTTTCAGTTTTTGAGTCATATATAACATACATGGTGTTAGCCCTCAGACCCTATATAAAATTAAAACCGGTTCAGGGTTATGTATTATGCTTATCATGGAATTTTAAAAACATATGTTTTATTTTTCAGAATTTTTTTCTTCTTCACAGAATTGAAGTCTTAACTTTTCTGTCCTAGTTTTTCATTCATTGTTTTATCCTGACCTTAAATTTCTATCTCCCATGTACTGCTTACCATTTATATACTAAGATTCACTATGATTATAAAGATAGATTAACTTGATCCTGACAAATTGCAGGTTGCTCTTATCAAGTTGAATCCGCTATTACACTTTGGACTTTGTAATGGTACAAAGTCCAGCCCAAACGTTAGGTTCTTCACACCACATAGAGTTGTAGATGAATTAAGAGGTGCTGCAAGAGAGTTCTTTGAGAACAATGGAATTGAAGTGGACCTGGAGAAGAGAACGGTTTATCTAACTCGGATTTTCAAGTGGTAATTAAGCAGTTCGAACATTTCTGGAGTATTGATTCAGACTTGAATTAAGTTTTTAGCTCTCTTCATATGATTCTTTTTTTCACCTTGGCAGGTTCAGTGGGGATTTTGGACAAGAGAAAGAAATATTGTTGTGGATAATTAATTACTTGAATCCAAATAAAGCCGGTCTTGTGACACATCTCATGGGAGATAGTGGACCAGTTCACATCTCTTACCAGAATTATGATTGGTCAATAAATTCTTAATTAGTTTTGATTCAGCTACTGATTATTACACTTGTACCAGATTGTGGCATCTTATCTTATTCCATCCAAAAGGAGAGAAAATTTAAGTGATTTGATACCGAAACAGATTATTGTAGATGTGATATCATTTTTGCACACCACATGTGCAGACCAGGTAAGTTATATGTAGAAACTCTAGATCATACATAGTTTGAATTGAGGTTTTTTTTTTCTGAAAAAAAAAAAGATCGTGGGCATTGATAAATACAAATTCTTAGGTAGGAACTGATTCTATAGAGAGTTGGCTATATGATAACGCTGTAAAGCGCTTTGGAGTTGTAGAATGTAGTCCTGGACTTGTTTCTTCGTCTGGTGTTTAAATTCATAAAGTCTGGAGCTTTTCCCCTGTAAATATCACTGAACTTGTATGGTGTCATGAAGGTTGTTGATGTTAATTATGTTATAGCAAAATTTATTACGATAACTTATTTGTAATGAGTTGCATATCATTCTCTTCTTTCTTTTTTTCCAAGTAATTGCATATCATTCTCATAGAAAGTAAGAATACAATATAAGACATTGATGTGTGGGAGTTATAAGATTGATTTTATGTTTGAAAAAAGAAGAGTAGAAGGAAGGTGATGCCTTTGAATCTTTTTCATTAACAAAAATTAATATATAAATAACTAATATTTGTTGATAAAAAATGATATTGATGTGATTTTTTTTGTTGATCATGATATTAGTATGAATGGTATGAAATATTCAACGTTAGAAGCATTGACTAATATTTGTCGGAGATTGTTAGCACACACAAGATAAGTATTTCGCTTACAATATGGTTGATTTCATACTTGATGTCAGAATTCTAATCCTGAATTACTTTACTAAAAGACATAAGTCATTACTACTCGTGTCAATCAATGTTGATACATTGATGTGATATGATACAGTTAACAATCATAGAAAAATGACACATTCTAAAATTGTAGAATATAACATGATTATTTTTTTGTTACTATGACATTGTTGTAGAAGTGTGAAATATCTCATTCTTCAACAAGCACGCGGTCAGAGTCCCGAGCCTCCTCCCACTGCTTGGGAGCTTACGGTTTCATGTTCTATTTCACTACTTATTATGTTGATAATTAATCTTCGTCAAAAAATCCTAATTAGTCACCTTAAGTGAGATTTCCTCTCCCAACTACATTATTTTTACCCACGAATCTGAAATTTTGCTTAAGGGGACCAAACTAAATTTCACTTAGACTAACGATTTGTTGGTAGAATATAACATGATTATAATACAATATGTATAATTAAAATATTTATACAAAATTTAAAGCACAATATAGAATTGAAATTGTAAAAGATGAGTAATAATACTCATAAAAGTATTACAATTTATCTAATTAGTGTATATAATTTTGGGTGGTAAAATGAGTTGGATCGGTTGGGTTAAATAATTTAATTTTCTTTTGTGGGGACAAATTAAGGAAATGCTTACTTTTGTTTTTATTTTTTAATTTCATTTTTTAATTACAAAGCTGTTTTCAAAGATTTGTACCATAGTTTTAAAAATCGAACCGGTGACTGACTCGGTTAAGGCACTGGGTCACTGGACTAGTGGTCAAACCGGTGAGTCACTAATTAACCTGCATGACCCAGTGATCCCCCGGTGTCGAACATCCAAATCCACTCCCTTCGTGATCGCGAACAACCAACCCCCTAAAAAAAACCACCCTCAACGAATAGAGAGTACAGATGACAACGTCGAGTTGGCGGCGAAGAGTGTTCTGAGGGAGGGAGAAGCAGAAACGATGACGAAGACGAATAAGAATTTTTCTTTTTTAAATAGCGACCCGGTCCGGTTCGTTGGGTCAGCGGTTGGACCATGGACCCGACCGGGTCGCATCAGATTACATCGAGTTGAAAACATGACCAATCCATTGACAGACTCGACTCGGTCCAGCCATCAGGTCACAGTCGATCCGGTTTTTAAAACATTAATTTTTACAAATTAAGGATAGCAAAATTAATAACTAGATAAAAATTGTGAATTTTTAAAAATTTAGAAATTAAAATGGAAGCCTAAGAATTGAAGGGAATTAAAATTTCAATTTAACCTAAAACAAAGTAAATACAAAAATTACGCAATTCAAATTTTGTCCAATTATACAGTGAAAATAAATTTTCATTGTATAAAAAAGAGGTGTGAAATAATAGTACATAACATAAACATGTTTTCATAGTATATGTCCATTCTACTCCACAACGAAAATAAATAAATTTCCGTTGAGGGACATTTGTGTCAAGCGAAATAATACCAATGCATGGGGGTTGGCAATAGCAACCCACAACAGGGGCTAGAGAGAGATCAGGCGACCAGGCGATGTAGGAGGCCCAAAAGGGGTGAAAGAAAGAAAGAAAACTAGTGATATGATTCATTTGAGAGTATTTGAGTTGCGGCACAAGCATTCACTGTGTCCAAGAAGAAGAAGAAGAAGAAGAGATGAGCGACGGAGGAAAACGACAAGGTGGTAGAGCGTTGCCTCCGCCACCAAGAGGCCCTCCTCCTCCTCCTCCCCCCTCTCGCCCTCGCCTCGAACCCGTCGATCGCGAAAAGGTACTCACTCTTCCTTCTTCTTCTTCTTCTTCTTCTTCTTCTTCTTTAGGAGAGAGAAGAGAAGAGAAAAAGTTTCGATTTTTCTGCTAACAAAAGCTAACACACTAACATTTATCGATAAAAATAAATAAATAAATAAAACTCTTCCTTCCTTTTCTTTCTTTCAGACATGTCCGTTACTGCTGCGAGTGTTCACTAAGATTGGGAGTCACCATTCCATGGAAGACTTTGCCGTCAGAGGCAAAGAGCCCAAAGACGAGGTTCAGATTTACACCTGGAAGGACGCTACTCTCCGAGAACTCACCGATCTTGTAATTTCTCAATTTGACCTAATGTTTATTCACTCCATTTTTTTTTTCTTCCTTTATTACCCTTTATGCTTATGGTTGACACACTCACTGTGTTTTGCGAAGGTCAAAGAAGTGGCTCCGGCTGCAAGGAGAAGAAACGCCAAACTCTCCTTCGCCTTTGTATTCCCCGACAAAAACGGCCGTTTCAAAGTTCAAGAGGTAATTCGATCTTCTCTCTCTGCTTAGGGTTTATTGCCATCGCTTTCTTGTTTTCTTTTTCTTCCCTCGCTTTGTATGCATAATAATAATAATAATATACTATGATTCTGAGGATGATGTCTATTGCTTTGATTGTGAACTAACTACTACAATTGCTACTCATGAGTGTGGACACATAAAGCTCAAGTTTTTTAAATTGCATTCATGGTCGCTGGTGCAGTTTTGTTGCAATCTTTGATATTGCAGTGTAGTTGTGGAGACACCAAAAAACCCTGATAACGTGGCTGCAATTGTGGTTGCGGACTGTTTTTTAAAACCTTGATAAAACCTGAATTCCTGATGTTATGAAGTGAAATTCTGAACTTTACTAGTCTTTTTTTTTTCTCCCAGTGGAATAGGGCACAGGTCAAATGTGTTGTTTAGCTTAATATATTATTATTTCAATGCAAGCAAATTGTAATATATGTGTAGACTCAATTGTCTTAGGACTTGTTGCTTGTTTGTGTGTTTTCAAAGGTGCTGTAGGAATGCCATTGTGGTTCAGGCAACCTATGGCTTTTGCACATGTGATGTGAAAAATTCTCTAAATGTCCAGCTATCCAACTTGCTAACTATGAATGTTAAAGGGATAATATAGTTAGAATGTTAAAAGAATAACTATGCAAAATAGTAAAATGTTTTACTGTTTTCTTTTCCAAATCTTAAGGTATTCTCTTTTCGATACCTCTCACCTTTAACCCCCACCCCCCAATGTGCCTTTGGAGTTTTGCCTGAAGTTACTGTTGCAGAAATATATACTAACTTGAACTCAACCTTAGCTACTGTCCCAAGTCTTTAATACAAAGAAATTGTCATATTTTCTTAGAGACTATTTAGTTCTTCCCTTCCCTTATGGAATTAGAGTTTCAGTTTAGAATTTCAATTTTGTTTTTATTGAAATTGGATTCAAAGTCTGAAATTTTATTGTCTCGAGACTCGACTAGACTCAAAACTAATCAGGCTTAATTAAGTTTTACTTGATCTAATCTAATTTTTAAGCTTCAAGATAGGCCAGCTTAGTTGATTCATGGGTCTATGAGAAACCATGTCCATCTCTGTCTCTAATTCTTAGATGTGGAATTGACAATTTTTAGGGTTTTGTTAATTGGAAATTACTTTAGCTACCCTATATTTCTTTGAGCTTGTTGTGGATGTATGAATATAATTGGGTCAATTCCTTGCTCAATCCCAAATGCCGAACAAGCACTTATAGTTTTAAGTTTTAACTGACTGTTGTTATTAGAGTAATGGCCTTCATATTGAATCAATTATCAATCTCATATTTTGTATTTTCTACTTTTGTTCATGAAGGTGGGCAAGACATTATCTTATGGAAATGGAAGATTAGATGATGGCAAGGCTTTAGCCGAACTTGGTTTTGAAGTAAAGATTTTTTCTTTTTTTTCTTGCATTTATGCTTGATCTTTTCACAAATTCTGTTGCTGACCTAGTTCGTAAATGTGCAGATCGGTGACTACTTGGATGTGGCTATTCTGTAGTTTATTGTGGATACTGGATGATAGCATCTCAGCTTTGTTAAGTGTTTTGGGCTGGTTATGTTTGAAGGCCTTGAAAATCTTATTTTAGAGTTAAAGAAGACTGTAATCGTGGAAATGTTTAGCTGTTAATGTTACATGAACTAAAAAGAGGTCCAGTTTCTCTGGTTGCAAAAATGATAGATTGAAGATTTCTAATGCCTATATTTTTATCACGGTCCCTTCCTGGTTCTTTTGTTCACCTCAAGATAAAAAGGAAAGGATAATGTTTATATGTGAGAATCATTGGATTTCGTGATTCAATGGTAATATATCTAATAAGCAAAGTGGTGTCGCGTTTTTAGTATATTTAGCAAAGTGCTATTTGAGCATAGTTTTCTTTCGTTTACGGTGACTGTGAAAAGGACTTGGAATCAAGAAATGAATGATTACATTATATAAGGCAAATGGGGAACATGTATGGAGTTAATGAGAGGAAAAGCTTAACAAAAATACTGTCTTTTGAGGATGGAGATATGGATAAGCTATTCTAAACAATTTAGGTCGTCTTGGATAACAAAAGTGGCATTTGTGTAAAGGAAAATTTAGTACTTGAGCAAGTGGTATGCAGTATGTACGGGCAAAATTTACTTTATATGTATCAATTTTTAGAATTCACAATATATTTAAGTGATATTAATGATCAAACATGGATTATATCAATTTCGGCATAAAAAAATGGACTAACAATTTAAGTGAATTATGAATTGAAAACTAAGAAAACTTGTAGCAAGACATTTCTCGAGTCCTGCTGATTAGTGATTATTTAGAGGGTGTTTGGAACCCTTTGACACACCACATCCATTGCAAAATTTCATGTCCAAAGGCCTCAATGATACAACAGCTGTTTTTTTAGGGTGTTGCTGTTGGTCCCTACTCCAGTTGCTCTTGGCCCCCTACTTAGACTGAAAGGTCTATTATGCCCCCATTTGAATTTCCCCTTACTCTTCCCTGCCCTCCTTCCAGGCACCCCACTCCCTATGCTCTCTTCTGCCTCCCTTCTCCTCCCAACCTCTTCTCTCTTCCTCTTCCTTTCCCCCACTCCTCTCCTTAACCCTCCTCCTTCACTTCCAAACCGCGCCTAACCCTTCCCCAAATCCTCTAAGGTACATTTTTCCGCATATTTGTGTTCCGTTGTAGATGTATTTACAACGGAATCTCGCTTACATTTATTTTTTTTTTCTGGAAAAAAGATAACAGAATCACAATTTTGTTGCTTAATTTTTTTGGATTAAAAAAAATCACAACAAAATCGTGATTCCGTTGTGGTTCTAAAAAAATAACACAAATAGAATCGTGATTCTATTTGTGTTAAGGGGGTTAAAAAAAATACAATCCTAATTCGATTGTTATGTATGGGGTGACAAAAATATATATAATGAAATCACAATTCCACTATATGGGGTGTAAAAATGATTGAACAACATAATCATATTATTGTGCATTTTATTTAATGAAATTATGATTCAATGAGAATGACACTTTGGGATAAGAAAAAGGATCAATCTTTTGATAGGGACCAATAATAACTTTCTTTTTTTATTGCTTCAAATGGATGTGAAAAGAGAATTGTAATCCACCATATAACCTTTTCCTAAACACACTTCGAGTGAAATAACGTGAGTTTCACTTTACATTGGAGATACGATTCAGAAGTCACTTAAGACCAAGTGTCTAGTGTATGTTCTCATTGATGTAGTTGATTATGACAATTTAGCATTAATCCGTCCTTATAAGTTCATGACCCGTTGAGCAAACATTTAAATGGGGTTAATTGTTGCTTTAACTAGAAAATGTTCAGATATATTCGAATATGAGAGTATATTGAAATTTGAAAGCACTAAAGGACCAGACCAATGGTTGTTTTCATCTAGTTGGCTTTTGGATTTATTCGTATGTCGGTTTGTGTAATTGAAGTATTTTCTTTTTTCTTTTTGGTTTATCTTGTCAGTCCTTACAAAATTTCGTTGACCACACAAACTGCACAATGAAAATCACCTAATAATTTACATCAACTTTTTTCAAGTCTCAACCGTAATAATCAATAGTATAATGAAGGCATAAGAAATGAAAAAAAAAAAAGAAAAAAAGAGAGAGATACTACTATTAAACTGTTCATAATAATTAGTAAAGTAATTCATATCTGCTTTCATGATAAATCGGAGTCATCACTCCTTGCCCCCAAATTAGAATGCACAACCATCCCCCTTCACAAATATTCAACCTAATTAGTTGCTTATAAAAAAAAACCTAATTAGTTGGTCCAATGAAATTGTGGAGAAAAAAAAGAAGGTAGATATTAATATTTAATAAAGGTGTGGCAATTAATGTGTGTAATCATACAATTTTGATTCCCTGGCCTATTGGAATTTATTGTCGAACAACATATGTGCCATTTGTTGCGTGGGGTATAACAACTTGCAGCGTATACGCAAATTCTTCCACTATGATCAAGTTAAAGATAAAAATAAAATAAATTGTGAAATAAAGAAGGAATGAAAATAAGATTATAAGTCTATTTACATATGTGTCATAAGTGTTTTTGAACTTTTTTTTTATTAAAAATATAAAATTATTTTTAATAGAAAAACTCTCGTAAACATTTCTAGTCTGGTATTCAACTAGACTCTAGAAAAATATGTGATTATTGGTAAAAAAGACACAAAAAGTAATGCTGTACATGTTCAAACGACTTATAATGGCTTAAAAATTCAAAATTCAGATTAAGAGAATGAGAATCATGTTTTAGAAGATGTTACCAAGGTATTATTGGTTTAGGGTTTAGGGGGATTTGCTTCTTGATGAAAAATAATTCACTATTATTTTTTGGTTTTTTTTTTGAGTTACTATTACTTTTTCATGAAGGTAAAGTAATAATTACAGTAATTTTTTTATGATATCGTTATAATTTTGTGAGAAAGAATTGATTATTAAATGTTATTCAAATATTAATATACCATGAATATACTTTTCTTAATTAGATAAATTTATTATATGATAGGTTAGTGAATACTGAAAAGTATTTAATACGAGATTGCTTTAATTTTTTCTTAAGAAGATAAAAAATCAACTTAAGATATTATTATTATTATTATTATTATTTATTTTAGATGTAAATTTATTATTAACAATAGACATGGTTTTATATCGTTCAAACTTAGATATAAATGTAATTTAATTTGAACTTTCTTATATATTTTTAATGTTAAAACCTTTAAATAATGTTTTATTTTTAGTTTTTAGTATTGTAAGTTTCTAACCTTATGATATTATGTTTCATTGATATTATTTTATGAATTATTTGTTTTTTTATTTTATTTT
>PYAF01000042.1:840509-874251 GCA_007407185.1 Glycine tomentella
TTGGGATAATAATTAAAATAATTAAAATATAATTTATATGTTAAAAAATAGTATTTTACCTTGTGAATTGAACAAAATAAATATTTGTTTTATGCAACTAAAATTCATAATTAATGAATTATATTATAATTAAAAAAATTCATAACTAAATATTTTTGAATATATAAATTATTTTTAAATTTATAATAAATAATTTATATTATGATATAATGTTATTTTTTATTGTTAGTAACTTCTTTAAAAAAATATCAATTATAAATAATTTAGGTTAGAATGAAAAATATTAAAAATGAGAAATTGAAAGGGAAAATGTTAAGAATTTTTTTAAAAGATGTTATTGTCGATGTTAGATGATAGCTTATCAGAATTTTTAAATATCTGTTTTTTAAACGTGAACAACCCTTTCCACATCGTCAAAATACGGAACTAAACTAAATTGACGTGATTTGATCTGAATTTTTTTATCTGTTTTATTACCAGGCACCGGCAACGACGTCGTTTCCACCATTGGCGCCGTTGTCTGAACGCTAACCCCCAATAACAGAGAAAAAGAGAAAAAGAAATTCAAAAAAATATATATTATAAATAATGGTCCCGCATGAGTGATAGCCACCATAGCCAAGAAAACACGAAAGAAAGCGATAGAAAGCGCGAGAAAAAACAGTAAGAAGAAAAAGAAAAGAAAAGAAAATAAAGAGAGAGAGAGAGAGAGAAGAAATTTACCATCACCAATTCACCATTCACTCTCTCTCTCTCTCCTCGGTATCACACACGGAATTAACGCATTGATTTTCTCTCACTCTCACTCTCACACACACATTGGTTTTTGTGTCGGTTCAGTAGCGTCCGAACGAACTTCACCACTCACTCTGTTACTTGTGGTGATGCATTGCGCCGTGAACCCTCGCTAGCTCACTCTCCAATCAGATCCAAGTTCGATTTCACACTCTCTCTCTCTCTCTCTCTCTCTGTTTCTCTCTGAATTTATTTTTCACTCTTTCTTAATTCGCTTTTTTTTTTTTTTTGCAGGTTTGTGTTGGTTCTCCGATCCGCAATGACGCAGAGGAAGAACAGAGGCAAGGCTTCGTGTTTTCCTCTTCTCGGTTTCGTCCTTCTCTGCGTTCTCGCGCCGCTTTTTTTCTTCCTCTCTCGGGGGCTCTACGCTGCCGCGGGTTAGTTTTCTCTCACACTGTTTCTGCTTTTTTTGTTGATTTTCGCTTCGTGCATTTTGAATTTGAAGATCTCGCTAGTGATAGAGTATCGGTGGTTAGTTTAGTGTTCTTGAACGGTTTTTGGTTGTTAAGAGTCTGTTTATTCATTTATTATTATGTTTTTGGTTTAATTCGGGTTTTTGTGGGGATGTGAAGTGTTTGTTTTCCGTAGTTGTAGGGGAAGTGAAGTGTTAACTTAAATTGGAAGCGGCAAGGTGAAAGGGGAGAGGGAGAGGGATTTGTGAGTGTGTGAGTGTGTGTTTGGACACGCATATCTGTAACAACTCAGAAAATTACGTTGAATTTGTGAAATGTGTGGATGCTACAACTGATATAGCTTTTTGTCTAGATTCAGAAAATCATGCCGAACGTGCTATTAAATGCTTAACCAGACGTGCTGTGAATGGAATTGGTTGGACACGCGTTTGAATTGGATATCTGAAAGTGTAGCGGGTGAGGGATTTGTGAGAGTGTGAAGTGTTTTCCATAGTTGTAGCCTTGTAGGGTAGAGTGCTAAGTTTGGAAGGGGCAAGGTCAAAGGGATAGGGATTTGTGTGAGTGTTAGCGTGTGTTTTGACTCACATCTGTAACACAGAAAATTTAGTTAAATTTGTTAAATGTGTAGATGCTACGGCTGATAGCTGTTGTCTAGATGCAGAAAGCTGCGCCAAACAAGCAGTCAAATGCTTAACAAGATATTTTGTGAATTGAATTTGTTGGACACACGTCTGTAATGCAGTACTATAGATGCTACAACTGATAGCTTTTGTCTAGACACAGAAAGCCACGTCAAACATGCAATTAAATGCTTAACCAGACATGCTGTGAATGGAATTTGTTGGCACACATCTGTAACGCAGAAAGCTGCGCTGAATTTGTTAAAATATGGAAGCTACAACTGAAAGCTTTTGTCTAGATGCAGGAAATCACACCAAACATGCAATTAAATACTTAACCAGATATGTTGTGAATGTTATTGGTTGGACACACGTTTGAATGGGATTTCTCAAAGTGTAGTGTGATTGGACACGCATCTGTAATGCAGGAAACCATGCTAAGTTTGTTAAAAATATGGAAGCTTCAACTGATAGTTTTTGTCTAGATGCAGAAAACCATGCCAAACATGCAATTAAATGCATAACCAAACACGTGTTTAATTCATCGCCCTGGAGGGCAATTATATGATTAAAGGGTTTCCGTTTTTGTTGCTTTTGGGTTTCTAGATTTTTGCTTCATATGGCAGTGGAAAGGCACCTAGTTTTCTCGAAGTAGTGAACTTTACTAATGTGTACGGTGTCAATGTCAGTGTTTTGACTCTGGTTGGTAGGTTCTTTGTGTCTTGTTTTTGTCCTTCTTGCAACTTTTCCTTGTTTCTTCCCCAAATCCCAGTTGAGTATATCAATTGGCATCAGCACGTTCTGAAAATGGCTTGCAGTGCACCAATGAATCACTGCAAATAGTTTACTAATGGTTGAGTTATTGGGCTGTTATGATGACAACCCCAATGGAAAAAGTAGTGGAACCTTCATGTAAAGGCCTAGTCTGGTCGACAATGAGAGACAATAAAGGGTGGAGCTACTGATTTTATTTGGGGAAGACACACCTTGTTGGGTGGGAATAATGAAACACTATTTTAAGGTGAAAGGCATGGATGAAGACAAGTTGGAAGCAATGTTAATGGTAGTGGAGAGAAAAGCTCTATCGTGGTTGCAGTGGTGGGAGTCTTACATTGAGAATTTGACACGGGGAGAGTTTTAAGAGGTCTTTAAAAGATTTCAACTGACCCTCATGGATGACTCATTCGAGATTCTTTTCGGATTCAGACAAGAAGGACCAGTGAGAGAGTTCAGAGCAATTTGAGGTACTTTCTGGTCCACAAAAAATTACCCAACCAAAATACCTATATGTAATTTTCTTCAGTGGGTTGAGGGTTGAAATTAGGGGCAGACGTGAGGGTCATTGATTAAGGACATTGAAGGACATAATGGATTTGTCTTTGCTGATGCCTGATAGATGAAAGAATCAAGATTTCTAGCAAGAAGGATGGATATGTTTGTTGGTTTTGATTAGATATGTTGTTTATCTTTTAGATAATATTAGTTTGTTTTTATCTTTGAGATAAGATTTAGATAGCTTATATAATGTGTAGTGGGTAAACATGTTGTAACCCAAAACACTGACCCCTTGTTTGGTAGGAGGGAAATAGGAGGGGGAGAGAAGATAGAATTCATTTGTGATGTTTGGAGGAGGAGAAATAAGGTGGAAATAATTTTTAAAATGTTGGGATCCACTGTACTATTTCTCACCTATTTCCATTTATCTCTCTCTCTCTCTCCTCATCTCTTCTATATTTCTCTCCTCTCTAGCAAACATGGCCTGAATAATACTGGTTCTTATAAATTTATACTGGTTTATCTTCTCTCCTTTCTCTCTGTTGGAAGATAAAGTCCCACATTGAATGGGATGAAGAAAATAAAAGGGTATATTAGTTGGGTTGTTGTGTCAAAAATGTATGGACCTTTTTTTACTATACTCCCATACCAAGTCTGCACTCCTCACATTGGGCTTGTGTGAAATTCAACACTCAAACTTTGTAACTTTAACAATTCATAAATATATGATTATGTATTATTTAATTTTTATTACTTGGTCCTACTCATTTCTTAGACTTTCAAAAATTGTCTTCTCCTGCATGGCTGTATCTGATCATATATTATACTTGGATCTATATTGATTGTTTGTGGATAAGAAATGCAAATTTTGTTAGCTTCATTTTGTTGATTCTCTTTAATACATAGAATGATAGGAAGAGATTAAGTTCTTATTAACATCTCTACAAATTTCTCTAAATGGTCATCATCATCAGTTCAAGTTAGTCTTACTACTTTCAATGCGTTGTGCAGATCAAGATTATATTTCAGCTGTTCCAAGTAAACAGGTAGCCTGTTTTTTGCATTATTGTTATTGTTATATAACAATACTTGATAAAGCTTCTAGCTTTTTCTTGTCTTCCTTAAAATAAATTGTTTGGCTGCTACAGGTTAGCAAATGGAGAGAATGGCAGGCTTTGCATGACCTTAAATCAGTTTTTTCAAAAGAGGCAAGCAAATGCTAATAAAGTTTGGGCTTTTCTTCCATGTTTATGACTTCTATTTCGTGTAAGAGTACTTATCGGTTTTCTGATAAATATTATACTCTAGGTTCTTGATGTTATTGTATCCAGCACAAATGATTTGGGGCCTTTCAGTCTTGACAATTTCAGAAAAAATTTGTCTGCTTCATGGAGAGTTGGATTAGGAAATTCAAATGCTGGACATGAGGTTTGGAAGAATGATGTGCTTCTGCAGTTCTGCATGGAACTTTTAATTCATAATTTTAAAAAATTGAAGACCTTTTTTGTTATGTATATGCTAAATGTTATCAATGTTTTAATTTTTTTTGTTAAAGCTAAACCAACAAACAGCACATGTTAGACAAGAAAAGCCAGAGGTGAAGGAAGGCAGATCTTCAGGTGGTATCATACCCTATCATTTAATATGCCTATGCTGATACTTAATTTAATCTCTAATTATTTTTTTCTCTATGCAGATAGTCTTTCTCAGTGGACTGATAGTTCCGAACAGCAAACCCGAAGGGTGAGCATCATTCTTTGATATTTTTCTTCTTTGAACTCACATGCACTTTACTTGGATACACCTTAGGTTAATGTTAGTTTGCACAGTGGATTGTACTCTACCTGATTTTTCCCTTGTTTTTATTTATTTGCAAGGGAAATGTGAATTTTCCAGCTTGAATGGCTTAAAATTTGTTTAGCAAGAAATAACATTTTATTAAGATCACATTAACAAATGTTGGAACTTAGAATTTTATAATTTTGTACTTGCATTATAAATATTTTGGGATAAAAGATGACAATAAACTTGTTTCATGTTCTTTATAATTAATTTTTGCAGCATTTAATAGAGAAAAGGCGGGAAAAGCGTGCTGCTGAATTAATAAAAAAGGATAATGAAGTAGCTGTAAGACTCGAAAATACAGCTATTGAACGCTCAAAATCTGTTGAGTCAGCCATTTTAGGTAAATACAACATTTGGAGGAAAGAAATTGAGAATGAAAATGGCGATTCTACTGTTCGGTTGATGCGGGATCAGATCATTATGGCTAGGGTATATATAAGCATTGCACAGTTGAAGGACAAGGTTGAACTGTACAAAGAACTAATTTCCCGGCTCAAAGAGAGTCAACGAGCTTTAGGTGATGCAGTTTCTGATGCGGATCTACATCACAGGTTTGAAGCCATGTGTAATTTTTTTAAGGAGTATATTTATCTTCATTTTAATCCCTTTGAATTTACTGACTTAACTGGTTGAGTGTCTAATTATCTCTAGTACACATGGGAAAATAAAGGCTATGGGTCAAGTTCTATCAAAAGCAAGAGAGCAATTGTATGACTGCAACTTGGTCACTGGAAAACTAAGAGCAATGCTACAGACAGCTGACGATCAAGTTAGGAGTTTGAAGAAACAGAGCACATTCCTCAGTCAGTTGGCTGCCAAGACCATACCAAATGGAATTCATTGCTTATCTATGCGCCTTACCATAGATTACTACCTCCTTCCTCCTGAAAAGAGAAAGTTCCCTGGGAGTGAGAATTTGGAGAATCCCAGTCTTTTTCACTATGCACTGTTCTCAGACAATGTCTTGGCTGCATCTGTTGTTGTCAATTCAACTATTATGAATGCAAAGGTGACTTGGACTGTCTTTTTAACCATACCAGTATTTGTGTGCCAGTTCATTGTTTCCTTTTATAGATTGCAAATAAGGGTGCCTTGACCATGGCCAACATATCGTGCATGTGAAAGTCTATCTATGATTTAATAAATTATATTATTAAAACCAGGTCTCATTACTTTGTTTCTGTCTTCCACGTTGCAGGATCCTTCGAAGAATGTTTTTCACCTTGTTACCGATAAACTAAACTTTGGAGCCATGAACATGTGGTTTCTTTTAAACCCTCCTGGAAAAGCTACAATCCATGTTGAAAACGTTGATGATTATAAGTGGTTGAACTCATCCTACTGCCCCGTCTTGCGGCAGCTTGAATCTGCTACATTGAAAGAGTTTTATTTCAAGGCAGGCCATCCAAACTCACTTTCTTCCGGTGCTTCCAATCTGAAGTATAGAAATCCAAAATATCTCTCAATGCTCAACCATCTGAGATTCTATCTTCCACAGGTTTATCCAAAATTGGATAAAATCCTATTTCTTGATGATGACATTGTTGTTCAGAAGGATTTGACTGGATTATGGGCTGTGGATCTTAATGGGAAAGTAAATGGTGCAGTTGAAACTTGTGGTCACAGCTTTCACCGATTTGACAAGTACCTTAACTTTTCAAATCCTCACATTGCAAGAAATTTTGATCCAAATGCTTGTGGTTGGGCGTACGGGATGAACATATTTGATCTGAAGGTGTGGAAAAAGAAGGATATCACCGGCATATATCACAAGTGGCAGAATATGGTAAGCAAATGAACGACGCATTGTTTTACATCAATTGTCTATTCTCACACAAATAGAATGCAGGTATGGAGATTTTTCACTGACTTGTTTGTTCTGTTTTATTCTAGAATGAAGACAGGGTGCTATGGAAGCTGGGGACGTTACCTCCGGGGCTAATAACGTTCTATGGGTTGACACATCCACTAGATAAATCATGGCATGTACTTGGTTTGGGTTATAATCCAAGTTTGGATCGATCATATATTGAGAATGCAGCAGTTGTACACTACAATGGTAATATGAAGCCATGGTTAGAAATTGCCATGACAAAGTATCGATCTTACTGGACCAAGTATGTCAAGTACGATCATCCCTATCTTCGAAACTGTAAGCTAAATGAATAGTACTGATAATTTGGTCCAAAGTACAGAGAAGAATTCTCTGATATTTTCTATCACCTTTCTGGCTTTGGGTTATTTCAACTACAGCGTATTTGCTAGAATGATGATCATTGTCTTAAAGCTTAGAAGGGATAGGGTAAGGGCGTGTTCTATATTTGTCTCCAACATCATCTCTTTCCCACCTCGATTTTTTTGCTTTCAATTCATTTAATTTGTTCACTACACCACTCACCCATTTGAAACAAGGTACAAAAGTAGTGTACCTTGTTTAGTACCATAAAACCTCCTCATTGTACAATACTCTGATCTGATACTCGGACAGAACTATAAATTAAATATCATATTTCTGTATTCTTTGATAAGTTGTTTATTCACTTTTTGAGAGCTTATGTGTTATTTGCATGCATTGATATTTGGTTAAATTAGTCCTTTTTTTCCTCTAATTTATTATTTGTGTTTGATTTGGTATTTTTTTTTTAGTTAAGTCTTCTAATTTTTTAAAATGATTCAATTTGGTCTTTGCCATCCATTTCGT
This sequence comes from Glycine tomentella, assembly GCA_007407185.1. NCBI lineage: Eukaryota > Viridiplantae > Streptophyta > Magnoliopsida > Fabales > Fabaceae > Glycine > Glycine tomentella. Next base: position 848,159 of record PYAF01000042.1, read on the forward strand.
CTAACACTTAAGTTTGGAATCCACGTGACCATTGGATAAGAGTCACCTCATTAACATTGTTTGTTATGGGAATACAAACTTAATGCTATTAAACGGAAATGGATGGTGAGAATCAAATTGAATTATTTTAAAAAATTAAAAGATTAAATTAAAATTGAAAAAATAAAGCACTAAATCGAATCAAAATAATAAATTAGAAGAAAAAAAATTAAATGTTTAATCTCTCAAAACATGAACTTTTTAAGAATATCTAGTTATTTTCTATTTCTCCATTGTTTTGTGAAACTTGCATTGTGATTCATGGAATTTGGTGGTTTTTAGTTGAGTAAAATCGTTGCGTGTATTTATTTTTTATTGGAACTTAGTACACATTTAATAGAATTTCGTTGTAATAAAATGTTATAAGTACTGGCTATGAATGTCAAACACTTGATTTTGCCCCATTTATTTTATGCAAATTTCTTTTTTGTCTTCATAATAAATATTATTTATGTTCTTATATGTAAGACCTTACAGTAAATTCACATTCTTTTAAAAAAAATTAATTATATTAATTATATTAAATTTATCAATAATTTATATTAATTTTTCAAAATTATCATTCATTCCTTTTCTCACTTAATTGTTTTCCATATTCAATAAGTAAATATAAACTTACATGCACACAAATTAATAATAACTTTTACAATTTGATTTCTTAAATTTTTATTTCTTTCTCCCTTTCTCGTTACATGTCTCTCTATCTTTAAATATTTTTAAATTCTCTATCTTTAAACATATAAATTATATTCTAAATTTATAATCAACAATTTAAATTGTGATGTAAGATTTTATTAAAATGCAAATATTTTTAAGAAAATATTAAAATTCAATTTAAAGATAGAAATAAAAAAGGGATAGATTGAAAGAGATAGAAGATCAAGCGTATAAATGAAAATTAAAGGATGATAGTTTGAGAAATTGAGATAGGTAAGAGAATTTTTTTTGGGTTAGTTATAGAGGCAGTGTGTAAAATGCACATATAAGAATACACTGAGAGAATATGAAAATGTCTAATTAAAATTTTTTAAAAAATATTCTTATTTTTAATATAAGTAAATTTTATGAGTCATTGAACAGGAGAAAATTATACTACTTTGTGTGTAGTGTTTTGAGTCACATCATTAAATAATCTATAACTTTTCAAGAGAGAGAAAATATGCCTTTGGTATTTTTGGTATTTTTTTTAGAGAAGGTATTTTTGGTATTATGACTTGAAATCAAGAATTTCATTTTTAGCGGAATTCTTCGCCGTTTTTTTTTTTTTTTTTTTTTTTTTTTTTTTTTTTTTTTTTTTTTTTTTTTTTTTTTTTTTTTTTTTTTTTTTTTTTTTTTTTTTTTTTTTTTTTTTTTTTTTTTTTTTTTTTTTTTTTTTTTTTTTTTTTTTTTTTTTTTTTTTTGTTGCTGAATTCTCCGCCGCTGAATTCTCCGCCTTTTGAATAACATTAGTAGATTTGTTTTCCCTCTAAACTTATTTTCGTGATCTTTGATTCTATTAGGGTTCATTCCGTTGAGTGAAAATAAATGAAATTCGAATGGATTGAAATCAAAATTTTTAAATTAAAATAAAATATAAAAGTGTGAATTTCATTATATTTTATTGTTCATATTACTTTTTTTTTCATTTTCTATTCTATTTCTCTACAAACAAATGGTTTCTTAATGATTAAACTTTGCATTTTCTATGCTCCTTTCAAAATGGATTTGAATATCAAAGAGTCTATAACAATTTACACACATTTATTCAACCAATTAAATTATTTTTTTAATAAAATGACATATTTAGTTAGCTGTCATTACAATAATCTCTTAAAAATTATACTTTTCAATAGTTTTTTAAAAATAAAGTATATTCATAATTTAAAAGTATAAATATTATTAAATTTTCAATAGTTGTAACTTAAGAAATATGTAAAATTTTAAATTTTAGAATTATTTTACAAATGAGTTCAATTTTGATTCTTCATAGATGTTTTTTTTTAACTGATTGATGTAAAAAAATGTAAGAGTATTCAAAATCGAATCAAATTAAAATTAAAAAATGATCCTAATAATAAAAAAATCATAGAAAAAACATGGTCATTAGTTTTTGTATTTTCCAAACCGTGCAGTTTGGTTCGATTCACGGTTTGGCAAGTGTCGAACTAAACCAAATTACACTGTGAAACACCCCTATAAACTGTTGTTCGAATTTGCGTTTTTTAAGTTGTTGAATATCTATTTTCTAAGTTTTCATGGTTAAAAACATGTATTATGAATATTGTTTTACTATTTTAAGTTTACTTGTTGAAACTTGGAAGCAAATATTATTTATATTTTTACTTTTAAGTTAAATTATTTGTTATTTAAGTTGAATAATTAATATTCAAATATTATTCAACTTAAAAATAATTATTATTTTATTTTAAGTTTAATTTTGTTCAATTATATAGTTGATTGTTGAATTATTATTCAAGTTTTGTTTAATTAATAAAAAAAATTATGTTTTTTTAATACTTACAACAAAAATTTTAAAATGTAAAAGCTGCAAAAAAATTGTTTGATTTGATTTAGATTTTATAAATAAACCAAATCAAACCAATCTACACGTGATTCAGAATAATTTTAAGTCAAAATTGCAAAAAATGACACTACAAACACCCCTAAAAAATGTATACAATCAACTAATTTAAAAAATATAAGTTAGATATAACTTTTAAAATAGTTAAAAAAATTCAATCATTTTTAATATTATGACTATAATTGGATGATGTGTAAAAAATATTTCGCTATCTTTACATTTTAATTTAGTTCTCTAGGAATATTTTTTAAAACATTTTATGAATGAGGATAGGTTGTCGATAACGCGGAGATCACCTTCTCATCAGTAACATAATTAGTGATAAAAATTCTTTTAAAGCAAACTAAGCAAGTATGTTTTAAAGTGACTACGTAGGAAATGATTTATTAATTTATTTTCCTCAATAAAAAAGGAAAGGATTTATTTTTAAAATAAGCTAAAATTAATTACACTTTTAATTAAATAAAAATAGTACACTTTCTTTTTATATAAAAATTAAATATAATATACATGATTCCCCCATTTTTAATTATTTTTTCTTAATTATAATAACCAATGATAAGATGAATTTCTCTAAAAGAAATGATAAGATATGAGTTTTGGGATTGATGTGTTCGGTTCTTATCCCATTGTGCTTGAATTGACTAAACTTTTTATCTCATTCTTTTTTTGTTTGTTGATGTTGAGTAACTTTATATCTCTTTGCAATTCAATATCAAATAAGAATCGTTTGTCCCCCGCTATATCGTGGACTAGAGCACCCAATGCAATATAAATATATTTTTATAACTCAATCGCCATTATACTTTCAAGTTAAATTTTAGTAAAATTATCTGCATATAACATAAATAATTTGATAAAATTATTCAAGATCTCCGGAAAGTTTTAACAAGCTAGCCCCGTATTAATGATGTAAGTATAAATAATTTTTTATTAGTAAAATATATAGAAAAAAATAAGAATATTATTATTATTATTATTATTATTATTATTATCATTATAAATTAGATTTTACTAATATATTTTTACTAATATATAACATTGTAATTTTTAATTAAAGGAACAAATGATATATTGTTTTTTGAAGCAAACCAAATTATATTTTTAACCTAAAATTTTGGATCTTCTATATATTAACAAAAATGTTACTACTGATTTGATGTTAAATTAATTTTTTTTCGGTATGTGTTTTATTTTTAAAAAATAAATTATCAGTATAAATATTGTGAATCTATATTAATACTAAGATATACCGTGTTAACAGACAATTTTGTTCTGAAAAAAAAAAACACAGACAATTTTGTTTTTATAAAAGATTAATGTATACTTTCAATTTATGAAATATTAGTGTAATACATGGTTCTATTAATTTAAATCCATAATATTTGTACTAAAATTTAATTTTCGTGAATAAAAGTTATACTAATAAAAATAACCTCAACGCTTAATTTTTTTTCCGTCAATAAATAACATTTTTATAGTAAAAATTTATGTCAATATTAATCTACTATAGTTTTATTACTATATTATGTGTTTGTTAGTGATTTTATAATTAGTATGTTTTAAGTCTCTGTTTTTTTTTTTCTCAACCACAAAGAAGGTATTCCGACCTCAAAATGTAAATGCATCTATTTAAGTATTGTCCGGTCCGGTTTGACTCGCATAAGTGCCCCCAATGAATTAAGGAAGGGGAGTGCTATTCAGTAAAAAAAAAATTTACCTTGTTTCCTACATGGTGTGAAACTTTTTTGGTGTACCAGAAGAATAATAATCATGTTATAAGTATAAAGATAAATGTTAGTAATGACACAATCTTTTTAATATATTTTATTATTAGTTGAAATTTATTTGAAACTACAAATTCATGAAAGAGAGTAATTAAATAGATTGTGAGACACACATTTTTTTCTTTTTAATTTTCAAAAATTTCAGTAAATAAAAGAAAATGTGCTCATGAGAATGTGTAAAATAATACTTTGCCAACACTAATCTAAATATAAAAATATCTATCAATTCTACTAAAACTTATTCTATGTTAGAAAACATGTTTAATCCTATAATTAGATCTCTCTTCTTAACTATATTTTTTTAATGAAGTCTATAACCTAAAATTTTACTTTAAAAAACATCCACGTTCAACTAAAAATTTTACACTTTCTAAAGCAGAAAAAACCCAGTGTGTATTTGTTTGATTGTTGCAAACAAACTTTTGAAACAAAATGAGATTTGTAAAATTCAAATCGTAAAACAGTTGTTTTATGACAAAAGAAATCAGATTATAACCTCCTAAAAATATATGATGAAACAGAAAAGAAAGAGTAAGGTGATACACCATTTCAAAACGTAACAGGTACGAAAAGCATTATTATTGTATAAAAGAAGAAAAAAAAAGTAAAATATGTACAATGATTGTAGGGACATAATAATTGCAGGAACTAGGAAGAGAGGCACATGCATTCTTAATTGATACAAAAGAGTTCAATGATTTGTCCTCGTAGTCAGAAAAAAATCTGCAGTTGGTCGGTTGAAGGAGAGAGTGAGGAAATAAAATCTCAAATGAGTTCGTAGCAAATAAGGCAAACTTTCGTCAATTAATAATGTTTCGCTCCCATCGCAACGTCAACGGGGGATTTATGTCCGTACAACAAATGACAACAATTATATTTTTTTCTTTTTTTTTTTAACTAAAATTTATAGATCATATTATTAATTTGAGTATATTTATTATTGTTTAAAATTAATTGATTGCAATTTTAAAACAAACAACCTCTTCACGTGGTGATACTAGAATCTTCTATTTGTATACCACATATTAGAAGGGTCTCTTTGAATAGATTGATAATAGATGATCACCTTTTAAACTAAAAGTTATTCCAGATTTGTTTAATATAATAGAAGAGTTTAATTGTATTATATATATATAAACATCCCTACTTATGAGTTATGAGATGCATAAATTTTTTCTTCCATTTTTTTACCATTAATTTCCAAAACAAAAGCATTACCTTTTCCTAATTAATTTTCTTATTTATAATAAATTATTGTGTATATTTAGTCATTTTAATTTTTTTATGAAATGTACGTACATTACTTAGTAATAATAATAGTAATATTTATTTATAAATATATTTAATTTTAAATTATTTCGTATATCGACATTCATACATAAACATATCATTTTATATGTATCATTCAATTGACAAATTAATTTTACACAACACTTAATTTTATTAGTTAACTTACCAAATTTATTTTTTCCCTATTTTCTTAATTATGAACTAATTCTTGAATTAGATATAGTACCAAACATAGTAATTGCCATTGTTATCTTTTGTGACGGGATTGGATCATTATCCTTTGAGCTTTAATATTCATCATTTGTATCGAGACTGATCTTTCCCTTATTCAACTTCTCAGGCAGGACTTGACGTGTTTCCCACCCCACAATCATCTGCTAATGTTCTCCTTCTGGGCATTTGGCTCATATATATATATATATATATATATATATATATATATATATATATATATATATATCAACAACTATTTGTGACAAATTAAACTATAAGTTTATATTATGGTCTTTTACCAATGAAAAAATAAATATTTTATGGTCCACTAATCATTTCTATGTAGTATAAGTCTAACTTTCATATAAATTTAAACAATTTTTTTAATATTGGTCATTTTTTAGTTAATACAAAAAATTTATTAAACTAATGATGATTTTATTTGAAATTTAATTAATTTTGAGTATCCAGATACTATCGTAATATTGATGTCCATTAAAATTGGTCTAGTGATAAGGAATTTGGATAGTATACACAAGGATTTAAATTCAATTCTCATTGCCCTCATTATATAGAAAAACTATCATAATCAATTTAATTTAATATTGTTAATCAATAATAAAGTCAATAAAACTAATCTTTCTTAAACTATTGTTAATTCTCAATAATAATTTATTAATTTTAATTGTAATTTCATGGGGTGAGTTTGGAGGATACATGATTGAGAACATCGAAGTAATCCTCCCTTGAAGGCTAACCATGATTTTTTTCAAACCATAAATAGTTCACTAAGCTTGAAGTGAAAGTATAATATTAGAGATGCCCTTAAGATTAATTAACTTTTCTATGGAGAACCCTATAGAGGCAAACACCTTGGACTTTTGAACATTATTTTTCAATCTTGACAAAGAACTGAAATTATACAGAACTCAAGAAATGAGACAGACTTGGGAAGATTTTGCTTAGGCAAAGAGTAACACATCATCCATAAAGAAGTGGTGAGAGATGTACAATCTAATTCTAGAAATTTGAATAGGCAATCATGTTTTTTCATTAGCTCCACAGATATAATTCTCTTTAACCTTTTGAACAAATAACTAAGGGGAAAGAATTACCCTGTCAAGCCTTTTAAAGACGTAAATCCAAGGGTCTTACAACCATTCAACCATTCTAGAGAAAGAAATAAAAAAAAGACCTAGAAGTGGTCTTACAACCTTTTGATGTCCATCACCAACACCTCCATATCGCAACTTTAGTGGCGGAAAAACTTTTTTGCATCTTCTTATAGTGTTTGTTTTGTCAATTAATTTAGTGGCGACCATGGGAATACTAAGAAGTTACATATACTAAGAAGTACACATGTATTTTTACTTTTAAAAAGTTACATATAAATATCTTAAATATGTATAATTTATCTCCCTAATTTTATATATTTAAACCTCCTATCCCTAATTTTCTTCTACTTTCATAATAATAATTATTAAATTATATTTTTTAAATAAATTATGCCCGACTTAAGTGCCTAGATTTGCCACTGGATGCTAATTTCATCGTCAACCTTTTTTATTGCTCTTAGCTTCTATATTTGAATTGGCCAAATCGACACTACTTAGGGTTGGTTGCCGAGAAATTGATACCTATAAAATATAATTAACTTTAACCAAATTCCCAACGCTAATGTTAAAGTTGCATTTTGCATTGATTTTTGCTATAAGTTAACATTGATTTTTAGCCGAGGCTAACTAAGAATTTTCTTCTACTGAAAAAATAAACAAAATCATTTTGAGAAAGTTACTTTTCACTCCCAACGTATGTAAAACTGTGAATGAAACAGAAAATGGTAGAAGGAAAATGAAAGATAACTTAATTAATAGATTGCCATTTTTTTAATTCAGAGAATTGGCATTTACTCTACTTGTTCAACTTATATACGTACACGAGGACTTTTTTTTTTTTTTGTTACGACAAGCTTTTCATTTTAAATATGATTTTATTTTTTTATGTTAACGTAACAATTAAAGTTTTTGGACGCAGATAATCGAAGTGCCAAACATGGAGTCAAAACATAAACCAAACCATTATATAAAGACAAACAGTAACAACATAGACGGTGACTTTTGGTGCGGCTCTTTGTTCTTTTTCCATTAAAGAAGAATAATTTTAAACCAATGATTAGATGTAAATTCTCTTTAACTAGTCAAAAGCAGAGAAAATAGATTCTTCTCTTAATTGAATATGAACCCTGAGAGATTTGGTGCCACTAAAATTTGAGATTTATGAGATTTTTTTTAAAGTGATTAAAATTAAAATTTGAGCATTTGAAGTATCGATATTTTTTTGTGTTTTTGTTTTTAAAATTGTTTTATAAAATAAATTTTAAACTGTAATTTTCAAAAAAGGAGTGGAAGAAAATAAGTGAGAATTTAAAGTAGTTCAAAAAGAAAATGGATAATAGAAAATTGAATGACATAAATAGCCTTTTTTTTTAATTTTAAAAACTAATTTGTTTTAAAAACTTTTTTCATCAAACATGTTTTTTATTTGTAAGAATAGAAAATAATTTTCGAAAATGAGAAACAAAAGAGTACATAAAGCATCTCTGCTTTTCAAAAGTTAAATCCTCATTCAATTAGTCAGAAATTGTTTGATCGACCTCAAGAGAATAAGATGAACAAGGAACCATCCACTCGCGCCATGCACATATAATTGATTCTTCCCTCTTTAATCACACCTAATTAAAAGAAGCTTAACGAATCAAAAGAAATAAAAATACTCTTTAGAATGAATATAAACAACTGAATTATTATTACTTCTTCGGTTAATAAGAATGACAGCACAAAAAGTGAGGAACCAAAGTTTGAATCCTTATTAAAAGTTGTGTCTATATTTAGTATTTCAGAGTCTCTAAAAAAATACATGTGAGAAAAAAGAATAACATGACACACAATATTCAGTTCATTATTTGATATGCAGTCTATAAATCTTCAAATTACTCTTTTTTCTGAATATTCTGCATGGGTGGTAATTTAATAATGATCAGGCATAGTAAAACTAACTTTTTTATGGTTTAATATGGTTTTGTCCTTTTTGTTTATATCGAATTTGTTTTTTCTTTTAACGGTTTAAGTCTTCAACTTTTTAAAAAAGTTGAAATTAATTTCTCATCCTAACTTCGTTAACATTTTAATTGGTTGAGGTGGCTAAAGAATGCCACATGGGACTGATTTCAATTTTATTTAAAAAAAATAAAAATCAAGGTTTAAACCTTGTTTTTTAAAAAAAATGCAGGACAAACACCAAGTTTGACCAAATTTTCAATGATCAAACACATATTTTAACTATTAAATAATTAACTTGCATTTTTATTAATTATGTAAGTCAATTATTTGTATATCAATGTAATTTAATTATTAAAAATGAAAGCTAATTATTTAATAGTTAAAATATGTTTTTAATAATTTAAATATGTTTCACACTCATATTTCATTGAATAATCAATAAAAATGTAAGCTAATTATTTCGATAAAATATGTTTTTAGTAATTTAAAAGGACCAAATTTTCAATGATCAAAAACACATTTTAACTATTAAATAATTAACTTACATTTTTAATGATTTTTAAAAAATATGAGTGTGAAAGTAAAGGACACAATAACCAGAGGGAAAATGAAAAAAAGTTAGAAAAAAATAAGAGTACATAATCTATAAACAAAATAAACATGAGTGTCTGTATAAAGAAAAAAAATAAACATGAGTGATTAATGCTTTGTAACAGGGATATCACCTTGTAATTTTCTCTTTTAGTACTTCTGGTACCTGTTATAATATTTGCTTGCTTATAAAAAGAGAGAGTAGATAATACTATAAAGGAGGAGACCCCATAAGTGATATTGACACAAGAAGCCTTTGATAACTTATTGTGTTTTGGAACCAACGTGATTCAGTTCTACCATTTCCACATCCCAATAAGCCATCTTGTGCACTATATATAATCTAAACTTTAAAGGACTAATCCCCTGTATTCCACATCCCAATCATTCTTCACTGGTTGTTTGGTTGAATAAGAGGAGACCAAATGAGTATCCAAACATACAGGGCTGTGTCTAAAGAATATAAAGCTTAAGAAAAAATGTTGAGGTGAAAAATAATTCATCAATTAATTTTAGTATTTCATTCTTAATAGATAAGTTGTTAATTTATTTAATCTATTTTGTAATATTTATGACTTTAGATAGATTTTTAGCAATTCCAATTTTGAATATTTTCTTTCAGCAATTATAAGTGTTACATGTAGTATTCAACAAGCTCACTAAATCTTTAAAAGAATTAATATTAATACAATATTTTTCAATTTATCTTCACCTAAAATTTTAGATTTTTTGGATGCAAAATAATTAAAAAAGCAGTTCATATTGTAAAAATTGTTAAAATTAAATCCCAATAATAAAATTATTATTAGCTTTAATTAAATTATCTTTATAAAATGATAAACTTATCTTTAAAAGACTATATTCAATTATTAGTTTTAGTTATTGTATTATTTAATGCAGTCAAATAATCAATAGCCCTTTCCATAAATAAATAAAAACCAATAGGCCAATGCAAACTGCACAATTTTTTTAGTTATATATTATAATTAATGAGTGATATTCGTGATATTCTAATAAACATGTTGCATATTAATGTTTGAATTCAAATAGTAAAAAGTTTGAAACATAAGTCTTTATATGTTTAAATGAATTATTAAAAAAGATATAACTAAAGTCTATTCATAAAAAAAAAAAAAAAATCAGAGATCTAAGTCACTTGTCTTAACTGCCTTGTGGGTTACATGGTCCTGCAACCATACTCTTACACTTACTTTCTAATGCATTAATATTATTTGTTTAAAAATATGTTGCTGCACCTACTCATTCAATGTTGCTAGCATCATAAGCTTCATGGCATCTTTTTATTTTGTTAAGTTATAGGTGTACTATTTTATGGGGTTAATATGATTTTGATCCTCCAAATATTAACATATATTAATTTTAGTCCTCCAAAAATAATTTTGTTGGATTTGGTCCCTTAGATTTTCAAAAAAAAAAAAAATCTTTTAAGTCCTTTATTTAATTTTGTTAAGTTTTACTATTAAAAGTTTACAACATTAACATTTTCAGCATTAGCATTTATGTGGCCTGCAAGAATAGGGAAGAAAAAAGTCAGATTACAACTCTACTATTAACAAAACTAATACAATTAAACTCAAAATTTATCTTTGTTGGTGGGTTTTTTTATAGGAAAATGTTTATTTGGTAGAATATTAGTTTTTGTTAGCAGAAGAAATTTTTTCATTTTTTTCTTTTTTTTTTAATCATTTAATCCATCTTATATCTCTTATATTTATTGGTGGTGCAACTTGTCTGTAGAACAAATATCAACAAGTGCATTGACTATAACAGTTTGAGTCTTAACCACATTGTCTATAACATATAGAAGTAACCTATATTTAATAGAAAAATTAATGTAGATAAATATAGAATTTCAAAGGAAAAAATTGAAAATTTCATATATACAATGAAATTGTTTCTGGAGAACTAAAACCAATGAGTCAATATTTTTGGAGTACCAAAATATTTAACAAACTTAAGATTTTTTTATCATTTTTTTCTCTGATGATAGACATTAAATGAATTGCTAAAATGAGTCAACATAATCGATTCATTAAATGATTATGGGTTTAGAAAATATATTTTGTATCATTTAAAATCAGTTAAGTAATGTTGTTTATATAAATCACGATTGCTTAATATTTTTTTATCACCATTATATTAGTGTAGAATATCTATTAATTTTATTAATAATTAATTTTTACCGAAAAATCTAATTTACTACTTTTAATAAAAAAATTTATATTAATTACATTTTTTCATATTTAAACTTGAAATCATACTTAAGTCCAATTTCATTTCAATTAACGACATATTTGTTTGTTGAACTTAATTAAACAATTGTAATGATTAACAAAGCTTTTTATAATATAATTTTTAATTGAATCATATAATATTCTAGCATATTTTTTTTTCGATCAAAATTAAGAATGGAAATCAATAATTGATATTTTTAATTCTCAAGAACTAAAATCCAAATTTAAATAATTCAATGCCAGAGGTCTCTTGCAAATTCACGTACATCCAATGTCTTTTTAAGGTTTTTATTTATTGTTTTCGTAAAAAGGACATAGTACCTAAACCAAAGTGCCCATTGACATGACCAATTCCAACTCGTGAAGAGTTTTACTTCGGTATTAGAGAATTATGAATTCAATAGTGGTGGAATTGATCCGTGACATGTTCAATCAAAATAATTGCATGGTAATCATGCAAAGGCTTTTCACACCATAAAAGAATAATCATGCAAAAGCTTTTGAAAGCCATGCCAGCAATGCATTGTGCGGCGTTGGAAGGATATCCCTTGATGCAAGAACATAAATAAAGTAAAAGTCTATTTTTTTAATCCAATTATATAATTATTGCTCAAACTAGTATTACAGTTAATATATAGGATTTGCGTCCAAGATTAGGTTTCTTAAGTTTTTTAAAATGTAATTTTAATAAAAGAGATAATGAAAAAATAATAGGAATGAATTATTGAATGTATGAATCAATTAATGTGGAAATGTTCTTTTTTAATTAGAGGTCTCAAGTTCGAACCTTGACATATTTATTGTTTATAATAGTTTTATATGACTTAAATATGATTGCTTCTAATAAATAATACTGTGATCTAAAAAAAAATAACAATTTTAATAATATTTACTTGGACTCCTACACTAATTGAAAGAGCTTTTACTACAAACCTAAATAAATAATTGATGTAAATTTTTGTTTACAATGAGGATATTGAGATTGATTTTTTTTTCTTTTCTTGATTGATAAATATTAATTATTAATTTTTATTAGTAAAATGATTTAAACTTACAACCTCTTTCTCAAAGTCATATATGTTTGATAAAGGGGAGTTGGGTCTTCACTCTAACCAACTCACAAATGAAAAAGACTATTAATATTATATATATATATATATATATATATATATATATATATTTCATTGAGAGTCTTTTTTCCTTTTTTCTCTCTTATACTATTAGGTCAATCTTATAATCTATTTCTACAAACTCTATTCAATTTCCCCCACCACTAAATCGACGTTAGTAGGTATATGGATATTAATTATAGTGTGTTCGTTCATGGAATAAGAAAATTAGGATTAAATATTGTGTGGTAAAACAGGAATGTCTATTATAATAGACAATATATAGAAATGAACTATAAGTTATGAAATTCAATATGGTCGGCCTAAGTGGAAAGAGCAGCTTGAACAAAATTCTAAGTTCAAATTATCTTATTATTGTTATTGTAAAAAAAAAAACTATAAGTTCAGGATATCATTTTAAATTTTATCTTAAAACTAATTAATGTTAAGTTGTATACCTTAATAATTAAGACAGATGATGATGTGAGATAATTTTAAACATCTACCTTATGCATCTAAATAATTTATTATCTAATTATTTAATGTAACAACAAGAAAGCCATGTTAATTAATTAGATGACAGTAGTGGTCTCTCAATTGACATTTATATAAATAATCTAACATATTATAGACTATTTATCTAGAAGTTCAATAGAATAATCATTTAAAATTATTGATTAATATACATGTATAAGATAAGAACAGCATGGAAAAAAATGGAACAAAAATTCCTAGATTATTGAGTAAGTAACAATGCTGTAATGGCAACAGAGTTGAGCTAAGCATAATTTAGGCTTCTAGAGAGTTCGAATATTTATAGGAGGGATGGGTTGTACTTGTACCACAATATATAAAGGGTAGTTAGCTAGGCACCTTAATGACTATGACCCATGTTTGGTACCAGATTTTTCAGAAAAAATAAATACTTACATTTTTATAAGGGGTCCAGTAAAAACGAAAATCATTTTCCTTGCATAAACTGAACTAAACATATTCTATATTAGTGAGGCGTGGAGCTGCGTACCCTAAAACCCTAATATAACTCGAAGAGGGAAGTGGGGCACTGGCTATCTTGGTATTCTTGTGACCTAGCTAGGAAGTTCTGTGGGCGTAAGGGCAATTTAAAGTAATTTTATATAATTTTCCTGGTAATGTTACGATATTGTTATTATTTCGGTTTTTAAAAAAATGATTATTTTGATTTCATTTCAACTCAATTATTTTTAAAATGTTTCAACCCAATAATTTATTCCACACTTCTATATTTTATTTTATTTATATATTTCCATGCTAATTTAAAAATAATAAAAATAAATATTAGTTAATAATATTTTTTTGGAAGTAATACAAAAAATGATACTTTCTAGATTGGTTTCAAAATTAATGTAGAAAAATTACTTTCTATATTGGTTATGGAAAATATATCTTTTTTAAACATTACAACTCCCTTGCATTCTTGATAAAAATATTTCAATAACCAATAACCAAAAACAAAACAAGTAGTTTTTTTTTTTAATTTCATTATTATTATATGAATCATTTGGTATGTCAAACTAAAAGTGTATTTTTCTTTCTTATTATGACTAAATTGAAAATGTGTCTTCGTCTTTCCTATTACAAAAATGAGATATGTATATACAGAAAATATAGACTAAAGTCATATTTATATAAGAGGAATATCTAGATCCGTTATTATTCATTTCTCTAGGCATCTTGAAACTAGAGAACTAGAGTTTGAAAATTGGAGTGAGGATAAAAATATAAGAATGTTAGAACATCTCTAACTGGAGGTGTTTCATGAGTTTTTAAGTGTAAGAAACTATTTTTTAGAAGAAACTTTCCATTGAAGAGTATCTACGTAACATGAGAGTTTTTTCACTGAAAATTTGGATTTCTAATATAAGAAACAATTTACTCAAATAATTTGTTTTTTCGAACATCACCAACCAATGGGGAAAGGGAAGAAGGAAGTGTATACCTCCGCGATGCTTGGCGCTGGCAGGGCGATCCACCTTCGACGTGTCCTCGGGGAGGACAACGGAGATGGCAAAGAGTTTGCGGCGGTGGTTGAAATCCTCCTAGTCAGATCGGGGGACGATGAGGCGCTTGATACTGTGGATTACACCGCTGGGGAAGAGGATGTCATCGGTGCGGAGTATCTCGACAGAGTTGACGGTTCTTTGGTCGAAGGGCTTAGAGGCCAAATGCAGGTGGTGATTGAAGAGAGTGCGGTGGCCAGTGGTGACAGACGATTCACTTGAAGTCACGTTTCAAGGCTCTTGATGAGGAATGAAGACCTGGAAAAGAGAGAAAGGAGAGGAAGGAAGCTTATGGAGAAAGCACAAGCAGAGAGAAAGCAGAGGAAGGATCTCAAATGTTTTTGGAGAGAGAGAAAGTTTATGAAAAAATGAATTAATTATTTTATTAGAATAATAATTAAATTTTAATAAAAAATATAAATGTGTGAATTTTTTGAAATTTCTTGTAATTTCTTGCGTTGGAGTAAAATTTTGTATGAGTAAAATGACAATGTGAGGATCACAAAAAATGCTGTGGGGACCACAAAAAGATTATTAGAAATTCATATAAGAACTCTCCATTAGAGACGCTCTATTAAGATTTAATTTATAATGATATTTCTAAATCAATTAATTATACTAAAAATCAATGTAGAAAATTACTTTCTGTATCAGTTCTTAATATAATTAATCTAAAAAGTTGTCAACAATTTCAAAAGTTGAAAAAATATAAACATTCTAGATCAATTATACAAAAAACTGATTAAAGGATTATTTTCTAGATTGATTCTTTGTACAATTAATCTAGAAATTTGTGTAAAAATTTGGAAAAGAAAATTCACATTAGATGGGCAGTCTAAAAAGTATTTTCTAAATCGGTACGTTTTTAATACAATTAATATAAAAAGTGTTTCTAGATCGATTTAAAACAACTTATATAGAATATTTATTACAATAAAAAAAATTAAATAACCTTTTGATCCTTAATTATTTATAAAAAAAATTTAGTTCTTTAAATTTTTTTAATATTTGGTTTTAGTCCTTTAAATATATATATATATATATATATATATATATATATATATATTAGTTCATATTGTCAAATAACAACAATAACTTATAGAAGGAAATCATATGTCTCACTTTCTGTTCCACGAATCAAAATATGACACGTCAATTAAAAATTATATTTCAAATTCCCACGTTTTAACATTGTTATTGTGCCACCATCGACGTTTCTATCCAGAACTCTATATTGAAAGTCCTCTATCATGGTACATCTAACATCGACCTCCTTGTTAGAGGTCCATTCCATGTTATTTTTCTTTGATTCCACTCCCCCCTTTTGCTCCCTTCTCCAATAACCTTTGTAACTCTCTTCTCCTATTGTCGCCGCCGATTCAAAGGATGTCGCATCGTCAATTTGCTCCCTTCTTTGATATCTTGATGGTGAGAAACACAATCTCGTCAATGTGATTTGTTATGATGTTATGCCAAGACTTGACGATGCAATGTAGATCTACGCCGACGTGGCGATGCGAATCTCTGACATTGTGGCAAGGCGTTGAGGTGGCACAAGGCAACAAATTATATATACGAGAGTTTAATGGAAAAGGAAGGGGTGGGATTACGGGTGGGCATGGATTGGATTTATAAGAATTCAATCCATATCCAATTCATATCTATTTAAATGGATTAGATTTTAAATCTATATCCATATTTTTTTTAAATAATTTAGATTCAAGAACCAATCCATTTAAATGGATATAGATTTGGTCATATCCAATTTATATCCACTTAAATGTTATACTTTTTTTTATTTACAAATTTTAGTTATTAAATGCTAAAAAGTGAAAACTTAGTACCTGCCAATTTAAGAGTTATTTTCAATCGAACTTGGTCAAGACTATTTTCGATCGATCTTCGTTAGTGTATTTTTAGTCTACCTCAACGAGAGCAATTTTAACAGATATCGATCAAAACATTTTTAGACTGACACCAACCATGACTATTTTTTGGTTGACATCAGTCAATGCATTTTCGGTGGACATTGTTCAATGATGATTTTGGTCAATCTTAGGTAAGGTTACTTTTTGGTTGAGGTCGGCTAGGGATTTTAGTCAATGTTGATCGGTGATATTTTTTGGTCAACATTGACTAGGGATTTTTCGATCAACATTGATCTTGACTAGTTAGGGTTTTTGTGGCTAACATCAATAAGGTTTTTTTGGCCGATATTGGTCATTGAAATTTTTATGCCAACATTCGTGAGGACTATTTATTGGTCGACATTAGCTAGGTTTTTTGTTGACGCTGATTTAAACTATATTTTTGTTGGCAACGACTAGGATTTGTTGACCAACATTAACCATGACTATTTCTTTTAGCTGGCGTTAGCTAGGGATATTTTTTGTTGACATCAATTAGGATTTTTGCGATCGGCGTCAATTGGGGAGTACTTTGGCTGACATCAACTAGATTTTTTTTGTCGATGTCAGTTAATGATATTTTTCAGTTGATGTTGGCAAAAAATAGTTTCGTCTGACGTCGAAAAAAAAATCCTAGCCGACATCGAGCGAAAAACTTACCTGATGTCGATAAAAAAATAATTTTGACAAACATCGACAAAAAAACTAGCTGACGTCGACAAAAAAATAGTCTCGACTAATATGTTGGCCAAAAGGACTTTGGATGTCATCGGCCAAAAAATAGTCTCAATCAATGTTGCTAAAAAATCCTTACCAACATTAACCGAAAAATAGGCTCAACCGATGATGGCTCAAAATCATCATTAGTTGACATCGACCAAAATAACTCTAGATGACATCGACCAAAAAATGGCTCCTAACAAAGTTGGCCAAAAAAAATCTAGCTGTCATTGTCCAAAAAATTGTATTGGATTTAAAAATCCAAACAAATATCCAATTAATTGGATTGGATTTAAAATCCAAAAAATTGGATTTGGATATGAAACCAATCCATTTAAATGGATTTAAAGTGGATTAGATTAGATTGGATATGGATTATTTTATGGATATGCATTTTTTTTTCACAGTCTTAGGTGGGATTAGTGAAGACACTTAACAGCGTTTTAACGCAAAATTTTAAAATTCAATTTTTTAAATTGATATGGCATTAGATGATTTGTAGGGCAAGGAAAGGGATATACTTTGAAACGGTTGTTTTCAATCCATAATTGATGACATAATGTGTTGGTAGCTTATTGACTTGTCACGTCATCCAAGAATATAAATGATAATATTACATGTAATTTTTTTTATAAACTATGTTTTTAAATATTTCATTAACAAGTTTGACGTTACCAACTATTTTAAACAAACCAGGATTTAAAAACATAATTTATAAAAAAATGTTACGCATGATTACTTTATAAGATTTCTTGATTGTGACCAGTCAACAGATTGTTAATGTTAATGTTATGTCATCAACTAAAATTATTATTTGACAACAATAATAAAAAAACATTAAATCTTTAGAAGACATAAAAAAACCTTAAATGACCAAAATAAAGCACCCAGTTTTATAAGGACCGAAAATTTATTTGAAGCCTAAAAAAATATCTCTTCACTTCTTAAATCGTACTGTTTTTTTAATAGTCTATGTAAAATTCCTATGTTAAAAGTGTTTCTTTCGTACTAGTCCACACCAACTTTACCAGCTAAGCATTGATGTGTACCTGTGTGCATGCAACAACAACAAAAAAAAAAATCAAATGTATGGTGAGCAAATTTTAACTTATTAACAAATTAAAATTTTCTGAATGGTAACAAAGTGCAACATTTGACGGCTCATCTTGTGAAGAGCAAAACGTGCAAGGGCCCTTTGTTCTTGTCACCAACATATAATTGGAAAATTGGTGGGACAGTAAGGTGGAGTTGCTCCAAATAAAAAGGATAATTCTTAGGATGCATTTGATTTGGAGGATAAAAATAATTTTTTAATTAAAATAAAATGTAAAAAATGTGAATCTCATTAAAAACATACAAAATTTCTCTCATATATTATTTACATCATCTCTTCCAAGGCCAAGCCTCGTGTGAAAGTGTTGCACAGTGGGAGATGGGTATCTTGGAAAGGAGTTACACGGTGTGCCTAAGTAATTGGAACCGTTAGATTTTTTAAAATTTTAATCAGTGACTGTTATTTTTTTATTTTTTTTTTACTTTTTCCTTTTTCTGTCTTTCCTTCCTAATTTACCTCTCTTCCTTTGGTACCTTCTCTATCATTTTCCCTTTCTCTTTCTGCAGCACTACCATCCCCGCGTGGAGGAACCACCGCACCGGCGACCCAAAAAGCCGCGTCGACCCACCGCACGACATCAACGAACCACCGCAGTCAGCTACACCGCACCGCCGCCACATGAGCTAACGACAACGACGACAAAATCAAAGTGTAGCGACTCTCCCTTCCATGGCAACAACGGGTACATCTTTTTGTAGATTAAAAAAAAAACAGCAAATCAACTTAGAATATGAATTTATATCTAACTCAATCCAAAAGTTAGTTAATAGAATGAGAGTTGTTGTCACTTATATATTCTATCTTGATATTATTTTTAATCGATGTAGGATTTGAGTTTTCTCCTATAAAACACAATGCATGTCTCAAATCTAGAAGAAAATGCAACCAGCTCCGATGTTGCAACCACAAGGAGGAAGATAGAGAGCTTGAAGAAATGGGCTGCACCTTGGACGACATGATAGAGAAGAGGAAGGGTAAATAAGGAAAGTGAGAATAAAAAAACAAAAAAAAAGAAGGAAAAATTAAAAAAAAATATCAGCCATCAATTAAAAATTAAAAATATTTTGATTGTAAACACGCGAGATTTGACCTTGTTGGAAAGCAAGTGGCTTAGAATTGGCGAAAGGTGATTGTTTGGTTTCCCAGCCATTAGAGGTGCTGCTAAGATAGACACTACGTACTATTTTCAAGTTTTGTGCTGTTGGTACGGACCACTTTCACATCGTTTATTATGTTTTTTCTTACAAACTTTTCTTCGATATTCTAAATTTCTAACTGTATCAATTTCTGAAATCTTATCTCTGGGTGCGTTTGATTCTTGCTTTGCGCGTACACATTCAGTATATTCACTATATCCTTAAAGATTTACCTGTCTTTCAACTTCAAACTGTGAGACCTCTCATGTGTCAAATAAACTGACTTCCAAATATTTTGACTATCTTATAAATTTAATTGACCAAATTAAGATGTTTAGTAAACAGGTTTATTATATTTTATTACGTTATAATTTATAAATTACTTTAGCTATAAGTTTTTTTTTTTAACTGAATAATTGTATTTAAAATTTCTTCCAACGTAACCATTAAGATAACGAGTTCAGGACATGTCAATCAGCCTTTTCTTATTACCTTTTAAGGCTCGTTTGAGGATGTTTACAATTCAGAAAGTAATTACTTTTTTAAGTATTTTTCATAAACGTACTGATAATTTTTATACCTTTTTTTGGTAAAAAAAAAAACAGCTACCCTAAATTAAAGCCATTTAAAAACATGTATACATTTTTAAAATGAAGCAATGCATTTTTGATTTGACCGCATATTCCAAAGTAAATCTAATGAGTAAAAATAAAAAGTCATGATTTATTAATAACATTATATTTTTATCTCAAAATATAATTTTACCATACAAATTATGTTGCATGGTACATCCTTGTGATAGAAATAAAATAATGCTAACTTTACTGAGACACAAATCTTGTCATGTTCGACAACTTTTTTCTTGCATTATAATCGAGAAAATGACAGCTTGAGCTAAGAAACTGGGACCAGTGCGATAGCTGTGTTTCTGAATCACTTTTTCCACGTAAAGAATAGCCATGAATTTTCTTTATCTGAAGTTTGGCTGCAAAACTTTTTCTGGTCGACATGTCATCATCGATCATATCATCATATTATCATATCTCAGCTTGCAGGGCCGGTCCAATAAGAAATGAGATTTAAAACAAAAATAAAGAATTTTTTTTAAGGAAAATAATAATGTGTAAATTTTTTAATCAATATTAATAAATCTAAAATTTAAATTGTAATTGTTTAATCTTTTGGTCAATCCTACCAAGTTATACATGTTACAATGCCACTTATTATTGAACAAGCATAAATTCAGTGGCTAGAGCACAAGGTTGGGATCGATGAATATGGCACGTACGTATAATGAAATAACTGTGTCTATAAGGTCCTCCGAATATGCTGCTTCTTCATGTTGGGATTATTTAGGCTGAAAATGAGACAAATGTATAATCAACCGATATCGTGAAAAAGGAAATGATGTCGATTTTTTTAGTTTTCACATCACTTTTTCTGCATCTTAATCCAGCAGTTTTTCTTCTGTGCAAAATCGTTTGTATGTTTTCCATATAAGAAATAACACTATGAATGTCAATATCAAAATGGAAAATTAATGATGGGTATAAACCCAAATTCTAATGGACAAATGAGAGAGATAAAGAGAGAAGAAGAAAAATATAAAAATAATAAATTATATGATACTAGTTATTGTGTATCCAAATTGGAGTGTATAATTGATATAAAACTTTTTTCTTTCTTTCTCAAAAACAAACTCAATTACATATAGTAAATTAAGCAGAAAAGTTATTGATGAAAAATATCAAGCGTTAGAATTGTTTTAATTAATGAATGTTTTTAAAATCAGTTTGATCATTGAATTAGTCAAAACATTGATTCAATGTTCATTGGTTTAACTATAATATTGGACTGTAGTTGAATCGGTTTTCATAATATATATTAATAATTAAATAATATTAAATAAATATAATATCATAATTCTATAATACTAAAAAATAAAATAAAATGTCATTTTTTAGAATTCATAGCCTTTAAAGGACACATTAAAAATCCAAACCAAATATATCACAATACAAGTTTAGATTTTAATAAAATACGAGAATTTTTATTAACAATAATAAATTGACATTTATAAGTATAAAAAATTGTAAATTAATATAAATGAGTAAATTATATACATGTTTTATAAGAAAAATAATTGATAAAATAATTTATATCTATTTGTAATTCTTATTAAATATGTGATTTTATTTATCTTTAAAACAATACTGGTTCAAATTCCTTTTCAGTACCGATTTTTGGTCAATTTTTTTGGTTTTATATCGATTTGATCAGTTCTCATCGATTCTAAAATGTTTTGATTTTTTTAAAGTGATTTAGAAATTTACTCTCTCTCTCTCTCTCTCTCTCTCTCTCTATATATATATATATATATATATATATGCCATCACCCTAGGATATAAACAGAGTCACAATGACCATACTTTCTTCATATACTGTACATTTCTTTGATAGAAAAACCACCCTTCTTCTAGTGTATGTAGATGACATGATCATTGTAGATGATGATTAGAAAAAGAAACTAACTCTGAAAGAAAAGTTGACAACTAATTTGAATTGAAAGATTCGGTAAATATGAATCGAGGTATTCCCTCATGATAGAGGTTACCTATTCTGTAAACGGCATCTTTATTTCTCAAATTCAGGAAGTGTATGTACTTGATCATCTCAAATAAACAAGAAAACTACGATGTAAGAACTCGGGTTCCCGTTGAACATAGTCACAAAATTGAAGGTGAAGAAAGTCCACCTATTTTCTTTACCATAGATTGGTAGGAAAGCTAATATATCTATCTTACAATAGACTTGGTATTGCCTATGTTGTTAGTGTGGTGAGTCAATTTGTGCATGACCCCTTGAAATATATATCTTTAGGCAGTTGATAGGATCCTCCAATTGAAGGCAAGCAGTCCAAGTAAAGGAATGTTATTTAGGAGAGAAGGCACACTATATATTCATCGAAATATTTATTGATGCAGGGATAGTCATAAATTGAAGATCCACCTCCAATTATTGCATGTTTTTGGAAGGAATTGTGGTAACATGAAGGAGCAAGAAGCAGAATGTAATTGCTCAGTCCAGTGTTGAAATAGAATTTCGAGCTATGACACATGACATATGCGAAAGATTATTGATGACATTTTTTCTTCATAACCTCAAAAGTTAAATATAAGGGACCCATGAAATTGTGTTTTGTGACAACAATTCAGCTATTAGCATTGTGCATAATTTAGTCCAATATTACAGGACAAAACACATAGAGATGGATAGAGAATCATCAATGAAAAATTGGATTATGACCTTATAATTACAACACATATTACTAGGAGGCTCCTATCCAAGTGGCAAATAAAATATCTCCATTAAGGGGCTCCTATTAGTATATTTCAGGAATTTACTGTCAAGTTGGAAATAATTAATATTCATTTACCACCTAATTGAGAGGGGTGTTTTAAATTGTGGAACATGTATACTATATATCTATGCATATATGATATCCTTTCCAATTTATCATAATTTCAAATAACTAGAGACGAGTGAATTAACAATATTAGTATTATTGTTTCACTACTTTTCTTTTCATTTAAAATGACTCGCTTTTGTACGTCCTTACAAATTCTTAGTGATATAATTTATTCACTTCTTATTTTATAAGTTCCTAAAAAAAAGACCTCCTCATGAAAACTTGTTCCTATTTTTTTTTATTAGAATACATGCGTTTATTTTATTTTACTGGATAACAAATATATGGAAAAATCACGAGGACAAACCCAGCGAGGCCAAATTGCAAATTACTTTGGAAATGGTCAAGTAACCCTATAATAATATGCATATAGTTATAAGTGTAACCACCAATTTTGGATTTTTTCTTAAATTCTACAGAAATTATCATTATATTAGAAAAAATTTAGCATGTAAATATTTTTTGCTTAGTATTCATGTTTATAATATTAAAGTACGTGCATGTGTGGTAACATATAGTATGTAACATGTGATACATGTGTGTGTGGATCCCATATCAAGTAGGAGAACGTACCTCACATGCTATAACATCTCATATTTAAATATATATATATATATATATATATATATATATTTATAGTACGTGGACATATATAAGATATTAATTTGTGCATCTACTTTAACTGACATTTCTTAAATAAAAAAGATTTTACTCTAAACTAAATCATTTGTTCGGAAAGTGAATGAATTTTTATAAAATACATTTAATTAGTAGTTAACTTAATTTAATTCCTTAGGAATAATATATATATTTTAACTGATATATTTTCAAGTTTGATTCAAATGAAATATTTCTAAGAAAATAAGCTATTTTAAAAAAAAACCTTAATTAAAATAAAATAAGAATAATGAATTTATAATTTTTCAAGAACATAGGAGCACTAGAGACTCTAGTAATTGAGGTGATAGTGGTGATATAGTAGTAGGATTAGTGGTGACAATTATAGAGGTAGATGATATGATTAATTGTACAATTACAACAATAAAATTTAAAATAAATAAAAAATAAGTTACTAACTTTATAGTCAATATTTTAATAGTTTTATTTCCATCGATCTAAATCGGTAATACTAAACCTTTAACTTTTATTTGCATATGAAAATTTTCAAGAATTTTGATATTCAATTAAAAGTATTTTTAGTCTTTTTATTAAATATGAAAAATATTTCTATATTTCTTTGTCAAAATATTAAAATAATTCATGTACTAATCATCAGGACGGTACTAGGTACCATGAAATAGGAGCAATCGCTCCCCAGCCAATCCACAAAATGTTTTGATATAAAATAAAATGAATTATTTATTATATTAGCCTCCTTCTACATTTCCAGTTTTGCCCCCCTCCTCCTCTACTCACTGCTCTATATATACGTTTACAAAATATTACTATCTGTACACTTTTTATTTATTTTATATCTAGTAAAAAAGAAATCAAAATATATTAAGTGACCAAAAGTAAAGAAAATTAATTAAGCAACTTGTTTTCTTTTTTCTTATTGGTATTTGTAGTGAGTCTTCCTTATTTTATTTTATAAATTTATTTTGTTTATAATAATAGTTACTGAAAAAAACAAACAGTTCAAATATATAAATGTTTGTTTTATTTTAGAATTTAATTCCACTTTTAATTATTTTTATAGATAATTTTGTGTAGATATAAAAAAACGTACGTGCTTTGCTTTAAATTTGGAATGCTTATGATTTACTGTTATATTTACTTTTATAATATTAAATTTTACATCATTTTTAATATATATGATATAGAGAAGAAGAAAATCCTTCAAAACCTTGGCATGAGTGGGTTACTTAAAATTAGGCACGTCCAAAGCAGACACGAGTCTCAATCGGAGATTCAGTTTTATCATTTAGGCATTAATTAAGCTAGCTATTTCTGTGTATCATATTAATTCCACATGTGATAAATTTTATCCTTTTTTTTTTAGTTTTTTTTTATAAAAAAAAATAAATGCATAGATATTTTCACGTGCAAACTGATCCCACCATATCCTAGTTGTAATTTGGTATCTGTAGGCCGTAGCTCCAGGATAGATCTTCCTTCCTAATTTTTTTTCTTAATTATTATTAATTTAAAATTTAATTTGCATCTTATTCTCTTCACTTTTCTTCATTTATATTTTACCATTTTTTAAAATCTGCGTGTCTTGTGCTGGATCATTGGTTTTTCCCTTAGTTCTTTTATATGCATCTTAATATATATGAGAGCAGGAATATAATTGTTATTATTCTAGTGTCCTATACGTTGAATATAATCACGGAAGTTAATTATTTGCTTTCTACCTAGCTACACTTTCACGCGACTTTTTTTATTCTTCATTAATTAATTCTCAATGCATGATTATTTTTACTGGAATATGCTGTGATTCAAAAAGAAAAGCAGTTTTTCATTTATATTTAGAAAATTCTTTTCCTACAACTAAGAGAAAGATAGAAAGAATAAGAAAAAAGGTGAACAATAATGTGATTAAGAAAAATATAAAAGGTAAAACTATAAAAAATATTTTAACAAGAATAATATATTCCTCTTATGTTAGGAGGATATTTATGTAAAGGAAACAATCATTGAATACCACTTTTGATGTAAACACCAAGAGATATAAGAAGAGAAAAAAAAAACAAATGATTAATATTTTTGTTTTTATTTGAACAACTGATTAATGTAATGGATGTGACAAAAGAAAGATGAAAATAAATGATCAATTAAATATCTATAATTTTTTTTTTATGT
>PYAF01000042.1:874351-900818 GCA_007407185.1 Glycine tomentella
TAAGTGATTAATATAATTGATAATATGATGTAATAAAACAAAATGAAGATGGTTAATAAAGTATTCATAATTTATCTATTGTTATGGTACTAGTTCAAGTAGTATCGACTTTACATATCTTATTATATAAGATTTTTTATATGAATTTTATGGATAAAATAAAATATAGGAAAAATATGTTTGAAGTCTTTTTAAAATTTAAAAAATATTATTTGTGTTTATGTAAAAAAATTCATATTAATTTAGTCCTTATAAAAATTAAACATTTTTTTTACTGATTCTTAATGTTCGTTAGATAATTTTCTAAGGTGGCTAATGAACTTAGTTAATTTTTTCTTTTTACTTTCTCAAGCAAACTTAGAAGACTTCATAACCCACTATTGTTGTATCTCTCCCTTTAACCTCAGAAGGTGCAAGAAATTAAATCATACAGGAAGGAAGTGACGAAAAATTATAATTTTTGAAAGTTTTTAATCACCATAAATTATTTATTCATTTTGGAGATTTAACTTCTACAAATTATTTAATTAATATATAATCAAATTACACATGTAAAGTTTGTTAATCATGTCAGATTACCATTTAATAGAGTTATAACTGGTGATAATAAAAATATGTTTTATTTTTCCAAGAATCAAATTAATATGAAAATTTTTGCGATAACAAAATTAATATTTTTTAAATTTTAGAAGAACCCTAAACATATTTTATCCAAAAATATTATTGAAAAAAGATAATTTACTAAAAAAATGTGATCAATTAATTTTTTTTTTAAAAATAATCATCTATATAATATTTTTCAATGGAAACATAAAAGAGAAATACTGGCAATACTCTGGCACTCCTACTGATCACACAAGAAGTGCTTCCAACCAATAACAAAAAAGATTCAGCAGTCTAACACAATCCACTTGTATGATGTGAATAGTGGCAAGTATGATCTCCCTATATATAACGGACACATTGCAGAAAGGTAGAGTGATAAAGATAGCAAGCAATCTTGCAAAACAAACTAATGATAAGATTCTCTAATGTCTGTTCCCCGACTTCCCCAATGAATCCTCTCTTGGCCTATCTCAATACTCTATTTCACCAACTTTATTATTAACCTCTTCCTTTGTCTAATTCCCCATTCATTCATTGCTCACACTCTTTTGACCTTTCCTTCTCTCTCTCCCTCTCCACACACTCTAAGCTGTTTTTGTGCACTTCATCTAATTAAATTAAAACATGCTAGTCCCTCATCATCCTTCAATGCTAATTGCACCTCAAAACACATCCACAGAAAATCATGACAACATGGAAGGACAGAAACAACTACTACACCACTTTGATGAATCTTTGATGCCAAACCAGTCCAACATACCCTCCCAGTTCATATGGCCTGATCATGAAAAACCATGCCTAACACCACCAGAACTCCATATTCCACCCATTGACTTGAAGGGTTTTCTCTCAGGAGATCCCCAAGCTGTGTCAGCAGTTTGTGCAGAAGCCAATGAGGCATGCAGGAAGCATGGCTTCTTCCTTGTTGTCAACCATGGTGTTGATAGAAAGCTCATAGCTCAAGCTCATAAGCTCATAGATGATTTCTTCTGCATGCAGCTGTCACAGAAGCAGAAGGCTCAGAGAAAGATTGGAGAACATTGTGGCTATGCTAATAGCTTCATTGGAAGATTCTCCTCCAAACTTCCTTGGAAGGAAACACTTTCTTTCCACTATTCTGCTGATAAATCCAGCAAAAGTGTGGAGGATTATTTCCTAAATGTCATGGGGGAAGATTTCAGGAAATTTGGGTAAGATTTATAGAATGCAGTTTTCTTTCATACACTCAGTTGCTCCGTTTCATAACCTCTAAAAGATACTAAAGCTCATTTAAAAGGTATTGTTGTTATGAACTTTTCTTCATTTCCACACACAAAAAAAAAAAGAAGAAGCTTATTTTAAACAAGCTTTTTTTTTTTTTCATTTTTAAATAAATTATATGAATTGCTATGAAAGCTAAACCAGTGACCAATCTTATGAATAGCATTTTAAACACATAAGGTAAAATCCTCTTAGTTAAAAACTTAGAGTTAGCTGCAACACATACCAAACGCTTTTCCTTTTTTTTTTTTTTCCTTTCTTTCTCATCTCTCTCTTAGTCTCTACACACATGCACACACTGGAAACACACATATGTAAACTAAAAAAAAAAAAAGATAAATGTAACACCTCCAGGCCAATTTTTCTTATTCTATAATTACACTAACTCTCTCTCTCTCTCTCTCTCTCTATATATATATATATATATATATATGTTTCATTTGATTCGCAATAGGAGTGTGTTCCAAGAATACTGTGAAGTCATGAGCAAACTCTCTCTTGGGATCATGGAGCTTCTGGGGATGAGCCTAGGAGTTGGCAAGGAATGTTTCAGAGATTTCTTCGAAGGAAATGAGTCGGTTATGAGGTTGAATTACTACCCACCATGCCAAAAACCTGAGTTAGCTTTAGGAACTGGACCCCATTGTGACCCTACATCCCTAACCATTCTCCACCAAGATCAAGTCGAGGGCCTCCAAGTCTTTGTTGATGGAAGATGGTACTCTGTCGCTCCTAAAGAAGATGCTTTCGTTGTCAATATTGGCGACACATTTATGGTATGGATCATATAATTACAAGGTTGACATGTCGCTTTTTGGATCATAATCGACACTCAATTAATTATTGATATGTCTAGTAGGTCCATTATAATTAATGTCCTTCAAATAATTAACTTAATTAATATTACAACACTTGATATATACATCAATTACTAAGTTCACAAATTAAGACGAATATACTTAGTTATATCTCTTTTTCTTTTGGATGAACTCGAAATATTTCTAACCGAGAGCTAGAGACTAATCCTTTAGGATACCATGATTTATTTAAAGGTTGATTTTTTTTTTTAACACATGTTATTCTATACTCAAATTTGAGAATCAAATCCTTCACCATATACTTAAGAATTATAGTTATCTGGCAATCATACCATACCATGTTGTTATGTATAGGTTCTTAAGCGCTCCTTAAGCTAGCTTTTTGGTAAAGTTGAAATAATATGATGAGTTGTGACTTACTTATCTTTCAGGCTCTATCGAATGGGATGTTCAAGAGTTGCATGCATAGAGCAGTTGTAAACAACAAAATTGTGAGAAAATCACTTGCTTTCTTCCTATGTCCAAATAGAGACAAAGTGGTCACCCCTCCAAAAGATCTAATCAGCAACGAGAATCCAAGAACATACCCAGATTTTACATGGCCAAGCCTTCTTGAATTCACACAGAAACACTACAGGTCTGACACAAAAACACTTGATGCTTTCTCGAGGTGGCTACTAGAGAAAAACAACTGAACAAGGGTGCCCCCACACAATTGCTCCATGGCCAACAAAAACTATAAAACTAGCTTTAGCTTGTATTTGTTTGAGTGAGGAAGATATGACATCATATTAAAGTGAAAAAAGAGGGTGCTTTTGGTGGTTCGACTTGTGAAGAAAAAGATAACAGAAACATCAAAAAGAGAAAGGCTAATCAGTAATTAGTTGTGGTGTTAGTGTTGGGAGAATCCTATCTGGTGCAAATGGAAGAAGAACTGAGGCCATATTCTTAGGAATAAAGAGACTTGATTTGTGTAGTGAAGTTATTCGATGTTGTCACTACTAATGCATTATTAGTTGTCTTGAACTATCTTGTAGTTATGTGTTGTTATGCATATTTGTAGAACTTTTAATTAATTAATAATAAACTGCGCTGTATTTTGTGTCATCTAAATTACTATAAGATTTTTGTTTTCTTCGAAATGTCCAAAAATATTAATTAATTTAATTGAGTATTAATTCAACATGCTCCAAATGCATATATAGCCAATTGACGGATATTGCTGGCATGTCATGCAAGCAATCAATTTATCCAGTCATATATTGACGTAGCTGTCAACTTCTTTTGGGGACTCTATGATTTTATTTTGAGTTCAAAGTTTCTAACAGAATTCAATCGAATTTCCTTTTAAAGAATTCTGCAGAAAAATAAAGTATGCTAGGATCTAAAATGTAGTTTTTACTAAACAAAGTTAATTATTATACCAGTTATTAACATCAAATCATATTTTCTTTTCTAAGATAATTTGAAACTGCATAGAAGATTATGCGTTTTAAGAAAAGCAAAATAAAGTATAATTAAGACTCAAAAGCGATATATTTTAGTTTCATGCTAGCAAGAGTAGAACCAAAGTAACAAAACAGAAAATAGAGTGTTATGTTATGACCCATCCACTCACTGACTCACAAACATTACCTAAGAAACCACTCATTAATAAATCATATGCACTTAAACTTTTGTTTATGTGAGCCTACCTTAAGCTTTAACTTTGATCAGCTAATAAACCTTATCAAGATATAATATATACCTTTAAAAATAATCTCAATCGAATCAGATAGTCCAAATAATGAAAAATTATATCAATTCCCAATATTTTCTTCCCTTAAGAAAACTAGAATGTTAAGAGACAAAAAAAAAAGAACCTGCCTTTTTCAATCAATTAGGGAAATCACCTCCAATCGATCCATACCAATTATAGACGCGTGTACATGTTTGTCAGGCACCTCCGGTGATATTGATAAGCAAAATAATGAAAATTTTCGATTTTCCAAAACTCGTGATGAAGAATATAATTGATTTTTTTGTATGAATTATCCATAGTATTATATTATATGTTCACATTTTTTCTAATCACATTCTAAATCATATTTTATGATTGTTTGTATTTTATTATTTTACTTTTATAGAATATTTCACTATCTCGTTGCATTTCAACACACACTTTATGACATGTAATTAGTCTTTTGTTGGCCCAAAAAAGAAGTATTACGTAATGGCTCCTCTTTTTTTTTTTAACTACACCTAATGGTTCCTATACCTCGTAGATAAGATTAATTATGACCCATATATATACTACAAAACGAAAATTATATATTAATTAATGTTGTCTGAAATTTATTTCGTAGTAGTGGAAATATATGCTAGCTCCAACTATTGAAAACAAAATACTCTCACATGGGTAGGATGTAATTAATTAATGAATTATTTTTCCACCTGATAAGGACCGCACAGTAAGAAGAGTCTCTTATGTTAAAATCATCGCACACAAATTCAAAAACTGGGGTTGGACTCAATTCGTTGCTTTTATATCCAACACGACAAAATGTCACTTTATTAACGAGTTGGCACTGCATGCAAATAAGCCATTAATCTTTAACTATACCAGCAAACTTTTGTTTCTAGCAATGCAAGACCGATCGAGTTATTCATGATTCAAGAGAAGAATTCACGTGTATGCCATAATTGGTTATATATATATATATATATATATATATATATATATATATATATGTATATACTTATATCTTTAACGTCGTTCCAAAGTATGAGATATATAATACCAAAACATGAAGAAAGAAACTATACCGTTATTTAATTAGAAAAAATTGCAATTAATTAAGACTAATCTTGTCCCTTTCATAATTATATAATAATGGTTATCGATCCCATTGATCATTATTCCTCTTGATGGAAATCTAATTTTATTGGATTACTGTCACATCAAGAAAAGTATTGGATTACTGTCTAATTATATTCTTTAAATTTATCTTAGTTTATTAAGGGCTGTTATCCTGAGTACACAATGAATCACGTAGGTTTGTATAACTCAAGGTTTAAACAAAAGCACAGCAAAAACGACGAGCCATCCTAACTCAACATGTCTAAGAGAAAAAGGGGAAATATAAATTATTAGAGATAAGCTCAAAATTATTTAAAGTATACACATCAATATCATTGCTCCCCAAAAGATAGTGCACGTTGGATTTATTCATTTCAAGCTTATTAGGTATATATAAATAAAATCATTTATGGATTTACATCTTACAGTTTGAACTTTATATATTAAGTTAAAGTCTTTCTGAATCAACTGGCCAAGGTTTTGTCCTTGACAGTGGTAGAATCGGTTACATTAAATGAAATTCTTCCGCATGTTATAAACGATTTTTCTCAAACTTCAGAGGAAATGATTTCATGTTTTGAAGTGACTGAATCTAATGGTAATGGATATTGGAGATCTCATATTGTCAAGTGATATTATCAAATTAAAGCATATAAGTAGAGGATCACGTCTGTTTTACAAACCGATTGAGTTGACCTCAAATCCAAATTCTAAAATCTAGAAAAATAGTTTTCAATGGTGATTATTGAGATCTCTCTAATGTCGACAATGGTGGAGAGTGTACTTATGTAAATTCCAAAACTCAAGTAAGATGATAGTCTAGAGGTGAACGGTACTAAAGAGACTGAATACCTCACAAAGTTGAATCTGAGGTTTAGATATCTTCGTTCATCAATCATTTAGCAATAAATGCAATTTTAAATAATATCTATTTTCAAAATATTTGCAAAAATTTGGTTTGATGATTACTATTCAAGTGTTATATATTTTGGGAGGCATTCTCTATATGTTTGGACATTGGGCTAGCTTGTTGTGGTTGGATCGAGCCTAGTCTAGAACAATTAGTTGTCCCTCAACTTGGTAGCGTATGTGTTATAGTATGAGGTGTCAACTTATGTATGTCAATGTGTTCTATTGTATGCTAAGGTTAAGTTGCAATTTGAGATTTATTATGAACAAATGTCAACATGAACCTTAGGGTATTCCTGTGTTGGGCTACTACCCCCAACAATGGCTTGCCCCCATTGCTAATCATGACCCTATCAAGTCAAGGAAAACTTGAAATGTTGGGATGTTGACACGCCTTGTAACTTTTTTTTGTTCCTTTTATAGATCAGGATGTCAGTCTATCAAATGTATATTTGACATCTTGTATTGAATGAAACAATAACTAGCATTTTACCTTTTTAATTTCTTGTTGTCTTGTATGTATTCTAAGTTGCTTGAATGAAGAAATGGATGTGCTATGTGTGTCTAACTTTTCTGGCTCTCACAAGCATGATGTGTCCTTAGCCTCTTCATCTTGGTGTCTTTTATACTTCACATGTGTCATTTGTTGTGAGGTGGACAACTAGTATTCTTACAGTCGTGTGATATGACCAACCTGAAAAGATTCTACACTTGCTCTTACAAAATTAGGCAGCAATGCAGTTATACAAATACCCCTATAGACTTGTTAACCCATCAAGTTGGAAAGGATATTATACCCACAAGCTTGAGAAGGAGGTGGTCTTACGAACCCATCATCCTAGAGAGAGAGAGGGGGGGGGGGTGGCGGTTGTCTTGTAAAGACACCAACCTAAAAATGAGGTGGTCTTGTGATACCAAGCAGTGAGTGAGTGCCACTGAGGCCTTGCAATTGCACCAACATGATGGTGTTGTTCCTTTTTTATAAGGCCATGGACAATAAGTGCCCTTAGATATATGGAGTTCCACCAACACGTAAAGGTGGTGGCTTTTGTGATTTTAGGAAATGAGTACCTTTGCATTAACTTGGGGAGTTGATTAAGCCAAGAAGGATTTCCTCTGCCTCAAAAGTCAAGTTTTAGGCCTTTAATGTTAGGTTGATGCTAAGTCATCTTGACTAGCGTTGACTTGTTGTCTAGATAAGTTTGATTCTTCGATGTTGAAGCTCTTTTGAGATGAAAAATGTTGGCAAAGAAAAAAAATCCAAACAAACTCAAAATGGTTAGCTTATAAGACCATAAGTTTATTTCAGCCAAAGCCTTGAGTATCTTCCACTAGTTGAGCATAATGCATGCAGAAACCAAATCAGTTTTATTAAGGCAACAAAAGTAGGACTACAGCTTTATAGCTTACATTTATCTCACACATGAATTGAGCTTTCTTTCAAAGCCATAATTTCACTATTATGCATGTATGACGAGAGTGTCTCTCAAATTCATAAGTTGATGACATCAATTGTTGTAGTTAGAGTTAAAATAAATAAAAAATGGGACTGACTTCTTCACCTTAGCTTAGAGGATCTTGCTGTCTGCTAACTTCTATGTTTGGAAAATGAGGGTAAGACATATTTTCAGTTTCTAGGTAATGGAAAGAAAACACTAAAATAGATATAAAAATGAATTTAGTCATCCGACACTTGAGTACTCGGTATTTTACTTGAAAAGAACACTTCTAGAGCCTCTGCTACAAGTTCACATACTTCGTTGAACCCTTTATCTCTTCCATCACTTCCCTGTTGATTATGTGCCTTGTTTGCTCATTAAGTGGGCAACAAAGCACAAGGACATCACTATTACCAGCAAGCTCAACAACATTAGAATAAAAAGCGTACGAGATAAATGGCTTCTCGTTTCTTGAATGCTACATAATTCTGCAATCAAAAGCCATTTAGCAACTTCTTTGCCAATTTTTCCCAATCCAACAATCCTAACTCGCTTGCCTTTTAGCTGAAACACAAAGCTGAGTACTGGTTACCATTCAAGCTACCGAATCTTATGTTTTATTTGTCAGTTCTATTGAGTACTACAGTCATATAAGGTAAACAAATGTATTGATTGTCGTCTATCAACAAAACAAGACCCCCCTCCTACCCACACACACGCACACAGTTTATTAGAGTTGATATTATTGAAAAAGAGATGCTTGCAACACTCTTTATTGTTGATTGAAATTTATTAGAAATTACAAAATTGAGTAGGTCCTACTTCCTATTTAATGATCGCCCATTCAAGATTTTGTACTTCCAATAAATATTTACTAACAGTAAAGGTATTCGAAAAATTGTGTAAGGAAATGTGTTGTTAGCACTCCTTTTATTGAAAATCTTCATCCAAATAGAAATGGAACATCAGAAACATTTGCACAATATACATAGACACATCATAACATGAAAAGAACATGCATATAAAGCAGAAGAATGAGTAGTACCTGGAACCAAAAGAAAGATTCTGGGGCATAGAAGGACCCCATTTCCTAACATGTCGATCAGCGGCAGAAATTTTCCACAGCACATCAATCAACAACCCCACGGCCATGTCAGCAACATCCTTGGCTTGATCTCCTGGAACAGAGACAACCTGAATACCATGACGGCTGCACTCAACCAAGTCTATGTGGTCGGTTCCAGCACTGCTGGTCACAATGAGGCTGAGCGATGGGAGGAGTCTGATGAAATCTGCAAAGATCTTTTGGCGAGGGCTGCATAGTATGGCTTGAATGGCTTGAGTTGGAAGAAACTGGAAAAAAAATTAATACCCTTGAGGAAATATGTATGAGAGCTGAAAATGTGGAAAAAAAAATATATCCATACAATGCAGGAGTTCCCAGCTGGACATTTTCTCAAACAGTTCCAACACACAAACATGTCCAAAAACAATATAGTGAATTTTCATGCATTTAACGTACTTACACACAAAAGTTGCATCTAAACCAAACAGAATTAATTGCTTACCTGAAGAGATTGGCGTAGACGGAGAATGGTTGGGAGAGAAGGAGAGTGATTGAGTTTGACTTTAGCACCACAACATTCCCAACTCGACCATGTGCGGAGAAGAATCATTGAGATGGAAATTTAATTTAAATTATATTATAAATAAGCAATTAAAAAATGTATTCTGAATTAATATAAAAAAATAAATTTGTTCAGCATTGTAGTTATTAAACTGAATTCCATAACTAATAAGTTATTGGTACAAGAGAAAAAAAATGTGACAACTTTGTAATTATTTTGTAATTGAAAATATAAACAGAAAACAAAAATACAAGCAAGTTACCCCCTTATTTTCTGAATATACAATAATTTCCACCACTCTCATACATAAAAAAGGATGTCCACCACACCATTCAAACATATAGATAAAGGAAGAAAAGACAACTTTCAAGGTCTAGCTCAGTTGGTTGAACAGGATGTATGAATTATTACAAATCGATATTTGTTTTCGATTCCAATGAACCAAAAAAAAGGAAGAAAAGAGGATAATAATAAATCATACACATACCCTTCTAATGAATTTAGTCATCCAAGACGGGGGCACTCTGTAGTTTATTAGAAAAGAATTATTCTAGACACTATACTACACGTTCACACACATCATATATACGATGTGAAGTCAATGAAGCAGCATGTGGGAATAGGACAACATTATCCAAAGGAAAGAGCTCTTTGGGAACATTAGGCTCATTCTCAAACACATCCAAGCCAGCACCCTTTATCTCCCCTTCCATCAAACACCTCACCAATTCCCTTTCATCAATTAGAGCTCCACGTCCAATGTTCACAATAATTCCATCTTTCCCCAATGCCAACATCAGTTCTTTGTTGACTATGTGCCTTGTTTGCTCATTTAATGCACAACTAACCACAAGGACATCACTATTATCAGAAAGTTCAACAACATTAGAGTAAAAAGGGTCCGAGACATAAGACTTCTGGTTTCTTGAATTGTACATAATTCTGCAGCCAAAGGCCTCGAGCCTTTTAGCAACTAGCTGAAACACAAAGCTGAGTGCTAGTTATCAATCATGCTCCAGAATTTTGATGTTTTATTTGTCAATTCTAATGAGTACTATTGTCATACATGGTATACAAGTATATTGGTTATCCTCTATCAACAAAACCTCTCTTCACAGACTCTCTCTCTCTCTCTCTCTCACACACACACACACACACTTGATTTGAGTTGAAATCATTAAAAGAGAAATGCTAACAACACAATTTATTATTGATTGAAAATTTTATTGACAACCGAAAAATTATGTAGGTTACACTACCTATTTAAAGATCTAACTCATGATTTTGTAATTTTTAATAAATTTTAATTAATAATTTAATGAGAAATGGATCCCTTCAATAAATTTTATTGATATAACGTATTTTTATCATAAAGCGGATGTTTAAAAGAATTAAAGATCTTAACACAATTGAGAATGAAGATTTTTCCACTTTGAGAGAACCTTTTTCTCTAATGTGTTAGAAGAAGTGTGTTAGTACTTGGTAAGTGTATTACTAATAGCACTAGAACATCAGAAGCATGTGCACAAACATGCACATAATGCATAAGAATGAGTGGTACCTTGGAGCCAGAAGAAAGACTGCAGGGCTTAGAAGGATCCCATTTCCTAACATGTCGATCAGCAGCAGAAATGTTCCACATCAGATCAATCAGCAACCCCACAGAGATGTCAGCAACATCCACGGCTAATTGATCTCCTGGAATAGAGGTAACTTGAATGCCACGGTGGCTGCACTCAGCCAAGTCTATGTGGCGAGTTCCATTGCTGGTGTTCACAATGAGGCTGAGTGATGGGAGGAGCTGGAGGACATCTGCGGAGATCTTCTGGCGAGGGCTGCATAGTATTGCTTGAATGGATGAAGGGTCGACGTTTCGCTCGACGAGGAATTGGTGGAGAGGGAGTTGTGAGGAGAAGGCATTGAGGAAATGGTAGTTGTGAAGGTTTTGAGCTTCAAAAATTGGGAACATGAATGGAAGACCAAGCACAAGGAGTGGTTGAAACTCCTTGTTGTTATCATTGTGGTTTTTGTGCTGTTTGTCTGCCATTGCCTTTGATGATTGACCTCCAGGAAAGTGGTACCATCAAACACTATCCAAATATTTATTATTTTCCTTTCAATTTTATTCTATTAGTATCAGAATTTTGAAAATAGATGCATATCTCACCTAGTTGATATGGCCACACATAAAGCTCAAAGAATAACAAAAGAGTTCCATAAAAGTAACTTATTGTGTAATTGATTGATTTGCAAAATATACAATGGGACTATCTAGACGCTCTATTTATGGATCTTATGACAATTAACAACTATTCCTAACAAACTAGAAGTGAGAAATCACATTTAGAATGTGACAGCTATAACTATTAGCTTTTCTAAAATCACATGTGAAACCAAACAGGCTATAATTGTTGGAGTTTTTGTTTAAACTCCATGGGTTATGAATAAGAGGTGGTTAACAATTCAAAATAATAACTGCTCCTAACCGCTCTTGGGAAAGGTTAGAAAAATAACTACTCCCAACCGCTCCGATAACCAATGGTTACGATGGTTCATTGCCAAAAGTCGCGATGGTTTACCGGCAACTCTTCACCAGGGTTGTTTGTTATCTATAAATAGACACAGAGACAGTCAGAAAAAAAGAGTAAGAAAACTGATAGAGTTTTGATAGTCAATCTTTTCTGATATTCTCGCTTAGACATTAGTGCATTTTCCATATCACATAACTCTGTGGTTCCTCAAGCATTAGCTTTGTTCGTTTGGGCTGTTGATTTGAAGTGTCATCAATCTTCAGACGTTGATCCGTTCTATCCTGGGAGACAATTGTTCATCAACCTTTGGCATCAATTGGAGGAAACAAATTGTCTTAAGGAGACAACATTGTTGGGCTCGGATCTTTTCATCTCTTTGCATCTGTGTCTGATTCATACTTATCATACAGGTTCTATTTAATTTTTTTTTTGTACAGTTGTAGTAGATTATATTGTTCCTCTTAATTACTCAGATTCTGACCCTTGTGCAATTGGATATATTCCAATTCTAAATTAACTAACAGATCCAACAATCTTAAGACAATTTGGTATTGAATCTGGGTTCAGTATATTCTATCTTTTTGTATTATATACTGTTGTCTACTCTCTGTACTTTTGAACAATTAATCTGTGTGATTAATCAGTGTTTCTGTTTGATCTGTGTGAATAATCAGTGTTTCTGTTTGATCTGTGTGATTAATCAGTGTTTTTGTACTTTTCAACATTACATTTTTCTTCTGTTGATAGATCAACTGCATTGGTAGATTTAATACATACTGATATATGTGATATGAAATCTGTACCATCTAAGGGTAATAAGAAATATTTTATTACTTTTATTGATGATTGCAGTAGATATTGTTATGTCTATTTACTTAATAGTAAGGATGAAGCACTTGTGGCTTTGAGACAATATAAAAATGAAGTTGAAAATCAACTTAACAAGAAAATTAAGGCTATAAGGAGCGATCGGGGGGGAGAATATGATGGCCCCTTCGAGGAATTCTGTATAGAATCTGGGGTTATACATCAGACAACTGCTCCTTATGCACCGCAATCAAATGGGATTGCAGAAAGGAAAAATCGGATATTAAAAGAAATGATGAACGCTATGTTAATCACGTCCAGTTTACCACAGAACTTGTGGGGGGAAGCCATTTTGACGACAAACTATATTATTAATAGAGTTCCTCACAAGAAGACAAAGAGCATACCATACGAAGTATGGAAAGGAAAGCAACCATCCTTGAAATACTTGAAAGTGTGGGGGTGCTTGGCTAAGAACGTTTTGTATAACGGCAAGTCTAGACATATACGTCGCAGGCATGATACCGTTAGACAACTACTCTCGAATGGAATCATCTCAATAGACTATGTGAGGTCTAAAGAGAACATAGTGGATCCATTAACTAGAGGGATTCCTAGAGAGTTAGTTGGAAATTTGTCGAAAGGAATGGGTTTAAGGCCTATCAATTGTTGATCATCGCGATAACTCTACCTTTATGAGTGGAGATCCCATGAACTAGGTTCAAAGAGACAACTAAGTCATGATCGAC
Organism: Glycine tomentella; assembly: GCA_007407185.1. Taxonomy (NCBI): domain Eukaryota; kingdom Viridiplantae; phylum Streptophyta; class Magnoliopsida; order Fabales; family Fabaceae; genus Glycine; species Glycine tomentella. The sequence goes on from PYAF01000042.1 coordinate 887,938, forward strand.
TGTTAAACACTGTGGAGTTTTTAAACTCATACTCATTCCTATGACAATACAGTGTATATGAGGGTAAGTATAATGGCTTTTAATGGTTTCTTAATCTGATGTGTTCAAATGATGTATGTGGAGGTATATTACAAGAAATCACCTATGTGAGTGTGAAGTGATGGCCGTTCAATGAGAACTTAAAAAGGCCGATTCTCTACAACACTTGCAGAACCAGGAAGGTGTCCACGGCCAAAATGGACACAACAATGAGGACGAGCAATGCTAGAGAAGCAATTGTGTGTCTCCTACTGTCTCGGTATACACCATAAAGGTCGACGGTTCAAGGCATCACGACCACCGATTGACCTAGTATACCCGATAGGTTTACAACTAGAGAAGGTTCAAAGGTAACCCCTACCTATCTCGATGCAATTGTTTCTCGCCGAGGAATCACACTTGCATACATATTCATATGCATTTAGTCATGTTGAATTGATCTCTTATTCATGTGGGAGATTGTTGGAGTTTTTGTTTAAACTCCATGGGTTATGAATAAGAGGCGGTTAACAATTCAAAATAATAACTGCTCCTAACCACTCTTGGGAAAGGTTAGAAAAATAACTACTCCCAACCGCTCCGATAACCAACGGTTACGATGGTTCATTACCAAGAGTCGCGATGATTCATCGCCAAGAGTTGTGATGGTTTACCGGCAACTCTTCACTAGGGTTATTTGTTGTCTATAAATAGACACAGAGACAGTCAGAAAAAAAAAGTAAGAAAATTGATAGAGTTTTGATAGTCAATCTTTTCTGATATTCTCGCTTAGACATTAGTGCATTTTCTATATCACATAACTCTGTAGTTCCTCAAGCATTAGCTTTGTTCGTTTGGGCTGTTGATTTGAAGTACCATCAATCTTCAGACGTTGATCCGTTCTATCCTGGGAGAAAATTGTTCATCAACCTTTGACATCAATTGGATGGAACAAATTGTCTTAAGGAGACAACATTGTTGGGCTCGGATCTTTTCATCTCTTTGCATCTATGTCTGATTCATACTTATCATACATATTCTATTTAATTTGTTTTTTTTGTACAGTTGTAGTAGATTATATTGTTCCTCTTAATTACTCAGATTCTGACTCTTGTGCAATTGGATATATTCCAATTCTAAATTAACTAACAAATCTAGCAATAATAACCAAAACACTGTCAAACTAGCATATTTTCCCCAGACACTAACAACTGGCTAAGTGAAATTAGTTATCAATAAAATAATAGATATTTTAAGACTATATAATACGCTAAAGAAATTATCAGCATAAAAAAAAGATTGAGCAATACTTACCCACACACTGGATGTAGTTTTATAAAAACGCCTGAACAATCATGACTTCATGATCAATACATACCATGAAAATCTGAAAATTCATTGAATGCTAGTTGTGGAAATGAGTTTTGAACAACAAAAGTGGAAGAGCGCGCTTGCTATTGGAGAACTTGATACCCGTTCAAAAATAAAACTAATAAAGTTTCTTGTTAAATTTGATTGTAAATTGAGTTTTACTTCAATTTAAGTTTGAAGCTCGATTTGAAATAAAAGGAAAATGAGAAATACTTACAAACTCAATTTGCAAAATGAAGTTTATTTAAATTTAAATTTATAAACTTTAATTCAAACATACACCAAATTGTCTTTGTAAATTTTTAGTCTATCTTTGACACTTGTATATAAAAAAGATAAGAAAAAGTAAGTGAGAAATAAAGACAGTCACATGCAAACATTTTTTTTATGTTTAAATGCAAGCTTATGCTAGTTATGCTTTGCTTTATTTTGAATCATTAATTGTAAGCATAAAATTGATGTCTTTCAGCTCACAGAAAGAAAGTTGGAATTGTTGGTTTGGGAAAAATTGGCTTAGAAGTGGCACATAGACTTGAGGCTTTTAGTTGAATGATATCATACAACTCTAGGAGGAAAAAACCGTTTGTTTCATACCCTTTCTATTAGTGTTGTTGAGCTTGCCACTAACAACAATATATTTGTTCTTTGTTGTGCTCTAAATGACCAAACAAGGCACATGATCAACAAAGAAGTCATGTTGGCACTGGGAAAAGGAGGAGTTATTGTGAATGTGGCAAGAGGGGCTTTGATAGATGAAAAAGAATTGTTGAGGTGCTGATGGAAGGTGAAATTGGAGGTGTTGGTTTGAATGTGTTTGAGAATGAACCTCTTGTGTGTGGAGAATTCTTTTTGTTGGATAATGTAGTTCTATCTCCACATGCAGGTTTTTCCACGTTAGAATCTTATGATGGTATTTGCCAACTTCTGGGACGCAATTTGAAGCTTTTTTCTCTCTAATAGCCTCTAATTACTCCAGACATATAGTTTATTTAGTGCATGTTTGGAAACTCCAACTCATTAAGAAGGTAGAAATCACGTTTAGGACCTGGAAGTTATAGTTATTAGTTTGTGAAAATCACATCCAAGATATGAAAAATCACGAGACATGGAACTAAACACATTATTAATTGTTTTTTCTCACATTTTTGTCTACCCCCTTGATGAATCCTTTTGGATGAATTGTTTTACTTCGTTTGGGAAAAATTATATTGGGTTGATGTATATACTTTTGTGAAATCTGTGATGATTCTAGTTGTCACATTTTCTATTCAAATTTCAACCATATATTTTCTGCGTATGATTAATTATTAATAATGCATATTCAGAATCTAAAAATCTGCAAACATGCGGGAGTATGTATATAAGGTTTTGGGATTTTCTATTCGAATCAACCATATAGATGTTGAATATTTTGTATATAAAGTTCCCCTCCTTTTCCATTCATTTTTCTAACTAGACATTACATAATACATATCATTTTAGCTGGTTTACATGTATGGTACATTCATTTTGTCATATTGCACGCGCCTTTGTTTTTATGGGATTATATGTTGAATTATGTAGGTTGTTTATTGTTGGGAATAGGTCATTGCTATTGGCACTACCAAAAGTGATATCGGCTCTACCCATGTGGGTGGATTTTTCATGTTATTCTGAAATTGTTTTTCCCACGAAAACACAATTTTGTTGCACACATGGGGTGAAAAAAATAAAACAATGGAAATATGATTTTGTTTTACACTTTACAACATAATCATATTTTTGTTACATGTGCGGATTAAAAAAATAAAAGTAATAGTGTACAATGGAATCATATAGTTTTATTTTTTTCACCCGCATGAGTACAACAAAATCATATTTATGTTGTTGACTCAACATCCCAAACAAGAACTCAACATAGATTCAACAATGAAGGTCGTAGATTCAACGACGCAGATTAGCAAATTCAACAATTGACAGGGATGGCTGGCGCAACACAAATCTCAACAGATATTATCACACGCATGAGTGGCATGGCTGTAGTCATCACACACACAGGTGCTGATCGTCGTCGCAATCATGATGGGTGCCATGGTTGTCGTCGTCACGTGCTTCCTCCACACCGAGATCTGAAGAAGGAAAGCCTTCCTCCACCACGGACACAAAAAGTGCTTCTTCGTAAAAAGCAAAGCCTTGGGGTGGGGTCAGAGAGTGTCTGAGTGAAAGGGAAGGGAGTGTAGGGATTTGGGCAAAAGGGGGATTTCAAAGGAGTTGATAGTACCAATAGCACTATTGGTAGTGGCAATAGCAGTTCCCTTGGGAGTATGACTACTTGGAACTCACCCATGGTCGCAATAGGCAATAGCTATTAAGGGAGCTGCGTTAAGGACAAAAAAGACATGCTACATTCATATTTTTCTAAATTTTGTTTCTCTCAAGTGGCTTGTGCAAAACAACGATCATGACCAATTGGCCAAACCCTTAATTAGATCAAGTCTTGTTTCATGATTATTTGAGCTGTCTTTTACTTAAACTATGCCATTTGAAAGTATAAATATGAAGCAGCAGTATTCTATTTGGTCCTTGATATCTTCGGCGTATGCCCACTAACTCTTGGTATATTCAAAATTTTCTGGTGATATTTGATGTTATATTTCTATAATTTGATCAATTGTAACTACTTAACCTTTTCAATCAGTGCTATCAATATCAAGAGGTTCTTAAGCCAACAACTTGTTTTTGGAGCCTAACATTTACCCCTATAAGAGGAAAATAGGGCAAAAAAATTAAAATTAAAAAAAAAAGGCACTACTTAACCTCTTGTAGACACCAACACCACACTCCAACAATTGCAGAATGCATGCCATATTAAACCCGTACCAGCAGACCATGAAATTGATAGAATAATTTCATTGTGACTATATAATTAATTATTCACATGCCATTTAATACCTTGGGAGCTCGTTCAACGTAACACAAAATTCTTGCCTTTAAAATAAAAGATCAAAGGCCAAAAAGTTCTTTAAATTGAGCTGGCATATTTAAAACCCTAACTAAAAAATACACTTATAAACAATGAGACTAGGTTAATATACGAGATGTGGCAAAAGAAGCTTTACAAGCTAAGTGTCCATCACCTCACCTATAAAATCTATATTCAAAACAACAGTCAATTAACTGGGAACATAAGGCTCAAAAAGTTTAATACATGGATTTGGATCATTCTGCATAACTTCGGCAGCACGTTCAAACTCTTCCCTGAGAACTTTGATGCTATGTTTATCTACCACTCGACCTAGATCATGAGATATTTCAAATGGATCCTCTATACATATCAAATGGCGATCATTACCAATCCTTCTTGTCCAGTCCTTCTCTCGCTTGCTACACCAAAAAAGAGCATCATATATTCAATAAATAAAAACAACTCTCTTGTCTGAACCCCTAGACTTTTACAGATACTGAGTTCTCTTACCTGATTATGCTTCCAGTGCGTACTGATATAACAGTATTTGCATAATCATGACAATATGCCCAATAATGGAAGAATCCCCGCACAAGCTGAGCAATTGATTCCTTGTTATGGCGACCAAAATCACAAAGTTTTTCAACTTGATCAAAGTAAGCACAATAAATATCGTCCACAGTTACAGAATACGTTGTCTCCATCTCCTACATAGAAAGTAGCATTCAATCATTAAATACAATTACAAAAAATTAGCTATATGATGTACAAACTTTATTCGAGTGATATTTAATGGAATGCTTAATGAGGAAGAATAAATTATCTTTGATTTGAATACTGCAAAAATGCTATTCCCATGATACTATTAGCCATGCCATTGGCAAAGCAGTTTCCTCAGAAAAAAAAGTGTTTTTCCAATAACAACTATCAGGCTTTGCTACAGCACAAAACTTTTAGGTGCCTTTGCATTGAATTGCATGGAAAATGAAAAGAAAGCAAGAATTCTTGGTTAAATTAATTTTCTTATTCTATGGAAAATGGAAACACTAACCATTATGTTCAGAACAAAATAAAGGGTACTTCTGAAACATAAATAGCATAAACAATGAAATTCTAAAATGGTTACATACAGATATATCTCACATATTGGAATACAAGAGTGAAAACTGAAGTACTCACCTGCAAGCATGGAAGGATAGCAGGTCTTCTCATTTGTAAAAAATGAATGCACATCAAAACATACCTGTAATTAAAATTATAAATTGTCATTTTTTACTAATAACATCCAGTCACCACATTCATCTGAACTTCGATTGTTCAATCATGTCTATTTTGATTTTTGGAAATATTAACATTACTTGCCTAAATTAGATAAAGGCAAAGCAAAATCTTTTTCAACAAGAATAACATCAGAAGTTAACTTACGCATAGCTAGACAAGGTCCCATGGTAAGTTTCATTGACTCTTCTTGACTTAGCCCAATGTTTAATAATGAAAGCCAGCTGACGCAACCTTGGATCTATGTGTGCATAATCCCGAAGAAGCTTGGTATTCACAACAGCTAGGAGATTGTTAATGCATATGTCACAAGAGATTCCTGTCACTGGATCCATGAGCTTTACTATGGGAACCCGTGCACGTGTCAATGCCTATAAACAAACTCAAATTAAGGACTCCCAAGAAACTTTCATTTCAATTTAATTACTTCAAATGATGTTTCCAAGAGCAGTAAGCCAGCAGCAATAAGCTTCTTCTAGGAAAACTTCAGTCAGTCAATTGCCAGTCAATTGTGTCATATTCCCAATTTATTAATCCACTTCCTGTCGTTCGTTATTACTTCTCCATTTTTTTTCTAGGTTTCAAAAGATTGATCATCAGTTGTACTCATCATACAACTCTTTTAACCATGGGATATTTATCCAAATCTTATTTTTTTTCTCACGAAGTTCTATTTCATTTAAAAAATTAATTAATTTCAGAACATTTTCTTTTCTCGTTCCTTTTATCCTATCTTTTATCTTTTTCTTTTTCATATCCAAGTCTTTTCTTATCCCTCAACACATCCTTGGCATACCAACACATTGACAACATCTATAAAATATGACTGAAATCAGTAAAATAATAAGCATTCATTCAATCAGAAATGAACAACAAATTAAATAATGCTAGCACATCAAGCATGCAATCTTCAACCAAATTTATAAAGATAAAGTTTCACCATAATAGACACCATCTAGTTTTTGAAACCTTTTTTCTTCCTTCTAAGTTCTTAGGGGGTAAACCTATCAAACCAAACAAAGGATTAGAGATGCTAAGGAAGAAAAGACAGTGAAGAGACTCCAATAGAGAAGGCAAAGGATTATGGTGACTAACCCTGGATTGAAGAATAGTCTCATGAAGAATAGTCTCATAGTCAGCCCAAAGGACCAAAGCTTGTGGGGATAAGTCCCACCGGGGAGCCAAAGGCACCCTAATTACGGTGATTACCAAAAAAACAAAGAAGAGGGAAAGAATTACGGAGAGAACAAGGTAGTCTAGACACTAGCAATGATCAGTGAGGCCAATAGGTTCTGTGCTAGCCTATAGATGGGCACTTTCTAAGCAAACCATAAATTAAAAAGTAATCAAAGTATCAAAGACTTCAAAAACACCACATTATGTCCTAAATCCATGCCAAAAAAATATCGTAAAAATGAAGTCAGAAGATTCCCTTCAATAAACCTCTTTATTAGCTTTTCAATGAGAAATACATAATCAAGTAACTTTAGGTTTTTAATGCTCAGGTAATGACTACATTAGAGTTAGAGGGGTTTCTTTATTGGATATGCAAGGTCAGTCTTCCTATAGCAAATATTCTAAATTTTTCCTCATATTAGACAAAAGTCATTACATCTCCTTTATGAAAATTTCTTAGTATGATTATAAGCAGCTCCTGCTTCCCTAAACAGTTAATGAACATGTCTTTATATACGTAAATATATGTCAATGAATACAAAACATCAAGATAAACAATAGCAATAAAGAAAGCATAGCAATCTTCTCACCTGCACATTCTGCAGATTATCTGATTGCAAAATATCCGCCAATTTCATTATAATCTTAGATTTTTCCATGTCTGCTTCCTCAATAGCAAGGCAAACATCAATATCACTTTTAGAAACACCAAACGAATTAGCACATGATCCATAGAGATAAAGCTTAGATGTTGGCCATTCTTGGCAAACTAATTTCTCCAATAACGCTACTAATTGCTTTTGCTTCAGCTTTTCTTCTTCAGGAGGTATTAGAGACCCATATATTGCAAGGAAAGGAACATTAAAATCATCAATGTCCCTTCGACACATCATCTGCCTTCTGTACATTCTTTCCCGCTGGCTCATTATCTGCTGTCCTCTTGAATCCAAAAATCTAACATCCTGAATAAATACTGCAAGTGTAAGTAACCCTCATAATTTAAGAACCATTTACTTTTCACACTAAGAGAAAACAAAATAAAAACCACATAAACCTCATAATTTGATGACAGGTAGATTAACTGTAACACTCAATAATCTATCTATCTAGGATTTTGAACAAACAGTCCTTCAGCGTTCAAACAAATTTAAATTAATAACTCAAAAAATAAAACTCCATTGTACTATCAACCAAATAATAATACTCAAAGCACTTGATGAAATTCAGTTGAAAATTTAGCTTTTAAGAATGATTTAACAATCCGTAACATCAAGCAACATCAACAAATATAACTATTGACCTTCTCTCGACGGCGTTGCCTCAAGTTAGTCCTGTCATCAGACTCATCCTCTACCAACAAGGAATCAGCTAACTGCTCCCCAAGGACATCAACATCAGCACCCCTTCCCCCAGACTCAGGAAAACCCTCCATCCTCAATCTCCCACCTCCCTTGTGCTTACTATCCCTATCACCAACTTCACCAATGCCACCGATCTCATTCCCCGAACCCAAATGGAGGTGACTCCCGGCCGGTGGCCCAGGACGACCAAGCTGATCAACAAGTCCCACATTGCTCCGCTCACCAGAGAGCATTCTCCCACCTTCCCTCCTACCATACAAATTCTCATTCCTACTCTCCAAACCCTTCCCTCTAATCCTGTTCCCAAAACCTCGTGGAACCCTACTTGTCTCGGGAGGTAACGACCCACCAGCCTTATAACCCCCAAGTCCTCTTCTTTCCCTCTCCACAGCATCATGGTTACCCTGAAGAACCACATTCCCACTCGAATTCGAAGTGGGGTGAACCACATTCCCACCTCTGTTGAACTTCAAATTGAGCAAGGAGTCGCCATTGGAGGAAACTTCGGCGGCGTTATACGCAACCGTGGGTAAAGACCCGAACTGCAGCTTCAGTTCATGCTGCTGCTGATGATGATGATGAACGAAACCATCGACCATGTTGTTGTTGTTATTATTGTTGCGGTGGCTTTCTTCAATTGGAAACCCTAGTTTTCGCAGATCGTGGGCGAGGTTAACGTTAGCGTTGACGCCGTTAGTGACGGAGTTAGGGGTGACGGTGACGGGGAAGTGGGTCCGAGGAGGGGGGAACGGGTTATGGGGCAACCCGAAGAAGTTCGGAGGGTAAAGCGGCGAAGAAGAAGAGAGAGTGTGGGACCAGGGTGGTGGTGGTGGGAGATGGTGAGGGTGAGTATGTTGGTGCTGGTGGGGTTGATCGGCGCCGGTGAGTTGCCACGGCGGCGTCGCGACGGGGATCGTGGGGCCGATGGCGGCGACGGCGGGATCTATCGCCGGAGACTGTGGCGGCTGGTGGGGGTGGTGGGGGCGCTGTTGGATGAGAGAGAGGAGGAACTCGCCACCGTTGGACGGCGGCAAGTCACCTCCACCGCCGTTCATGGAGGCGGGGAGGGGGTGACGTGGCAGTTTTGGGTTGCAGGTTGGAAGGAAAGAGAGAGCCTTCAGGTAGAGAGGGGAAGTTTGGGAATGGGAGAGTGGCACTGACTTTATATAAAGTTTTGTGGAATTTTGAAGTAATTTTGGTTTTGATATAAAAAATAATTATCTTTTGTTTGTTAATCCTTAGCTTATATCTTATCCTATTGGTAGTTGGTAAAGGATACTCTTAGCTTTTAAAGATAGTAGTTAGCTGATGCTTAATGAATATCTAAAGTATAATACTGGGGTATAATATTACAATTAGTAACAATTATTAAAGATAATAAATTATTAAAATTAAAATATTTATAAATTTAAATTAAAACCTAATATAGTCATCAAATCTCTAAAAAATTCAATAAACAAAATAAAATCATAAACATCATCTTATCAATTATCACTTCTTAAAATATCTAATATTTAATTTTTATATAGTAAATATTTTGAAGATTTAATATTATTATTAAAATTAAAAAACTTGTTAAAATATTGTATGTGAGTATCCCTATTTTTATCTTATTAGTATATTTTAATTAAATTTTATTTTTAATTATTATTAAATAATATGATAATTGAGGATTTAATTATGTTTGTTTTCGAGAAATTTAGTTAAAAACACTCTTTTAGAAAATTGACAAAAATAAATTATTCTTTCTTTGTAAATTGGTAGTTCCATTCCAAGCTCCAAGCATACATTAAATACTTTCCATTAGATAGGCTTTATTGTGACATAAATTAAGAAATATTATTAATTTCTTTATTTTCTATATTTTTATTTATTGGAAGATAAACATATATTGCTTGAGTTATTATTGATAAAGCCAATATGAAAGTTTTTCTTTTACTGCAATATGAGATATGAAAGTTACTTGTAAAAAACATTTATTAAAAACATACACTATATATTGAAAACTTGGAGGAGAAGTTTGGTAATGGGATTGCGTAACACTGACCTTTTATAAAGTTTGTAAAGTTTGGATCGTACGAGAAACGAAGACTTGAGTAATTTTGTTTTTGATACTTTAACTTTATTCCTAATCTTTATCTTGTTTTACTGTTATTTGATGAAGGATGCATGAGGAGCGTTTTAATTATTATAATAGAATAAAAATGGGCTTGATTTTATTAATAAAAAATAATGTTACATGAATTCATACAAATATAAATATGTTTTAGTCCTACATTTATAAAAAAAAATGGTGTAATTTTATTCTCTCAAGACGTAAAAAACATATTTTTTTATTAAAATGTAAGAACTAAAAACATAAAAAAATAAGAGATTAAAACTAATATTTTGAGGTTTAAAATATATTTTAATCTTTATTTTTAAATATTTTTTAACACTTAAATATAATTTCCATTCTTATAATTTAGCAATTTTATTTTCATATTCCAAAAAAATATATTTTATTCTTTGTAAATTATATTTTTTTTCCTCTTTTTCGTTAGTATTTGTTATAAATAAAAAGATGACATCATTATGTTATCTGATCATTTGATGATGTCATCTTGTCACATTGATCCAAAGTATCACATCATCATTATTTTATAGGACTAAAATACATAATTAATTGAAACTAAAACAAATAAAAGCATATTTGCATGAATGAAAAATTATTTAAGTCTTACCTTAAATATTAATATAAAATCTCAAGTTAAATATTAAAATTTGTATATTTAACAATGTGATACAATTAACATTATCAAGTTTGTGTACATTCCTATTATATGAAAATGACTTATCATAATAGTTATTATTGCCTCTACCATTACTAAATTTGTGACTACCACTATAGTTATTATTGTTGTTTCCACCATCCTAGTCATCATTATTATCACTATTGTCACTTCCGACACAATCACTATTATCACCAACAACAACATTATTGTTTTGGTTGTTGCCACAACCACTACCAATGTCGTTATCGTCGTCTTTTCTATCATTATCGTTTTTACCACAATTGCTTGAAGGTAGTGAAGGATAAAGCTTGAAGAAAAATAGGATAGAAAAAAGAGTTTGAAGGTAGAGAGTATAGAGGTTGAGATGTGAATAAATTAACATTAAAGTATTTATTTTATTTTAATACGTAATTAAAACTTAATTACTTTTTCACCCTTGCAAATATGTCATTTTTGTTTTAGTCCATATAAATTATATTTGTTTTTATTTTCATCCTTGTAAGATAATGATGACATAACATCTCATGCTGACATCACCAAGTGATGATATGGCATGACGATGTCATTAATCTATTTGTCACATCATCAATTTTGTAACAAAGACTGCGGTAGGAACAAAAGGCAAAAAAGATATAATTTGCAAGAACTAAAGCAAAAAAAAATTGCAAGGACAAAAAAATGTTAAATTTCAAGAACGAAAAGTATATTTAAGTTTTCTTTAAAGTATTCATAAAAAATTTAACTTGTGCTTTTTTCATAATTAAAAGGTATTGTATTTTGATAGGTAGGGATCAAACACAAGTATCAGTGTTTTACAATAATGCTAAACCCCATTTATAAACTATTGTAGATTTACCACAAAGTTAAACCCTCTTCTAATCCATGATATTTAAACTCACGACCTTACTTATGAGGTTGAATCCATTTTCACTCATACCCATGACTTATTGGTTTAATAATAGTACTTTAAAAGAACTTACCACAACTTTAGGTCTATATATGAAAGTTTATACAATTACAACAAATTGAGTTAAAAATAGGAACTGTAATTACTATTTTTTTTTGTCACGATGAGATTACAGTGGAATATCCATCAACTTTGTTAATAATTAATCTTTATTGGAGAATCTAACTAACCACTTTTAACGAAATCTCTCTTTTCAACTACATTTTTCCATCTAGAAGATTTATATTCAAGATCTTACTAATCATAAAAAAACTCAAGACTTTACTTATGAGATCAAACCCATTTTTGTTTATACCAATGACTTATTGGTTTAATAATTGTTTAAGATAACTTCACACAACGTCATGTCTACATACGAAAGTTTTTTTACAATTACAACAAATTATATTAAAAGCTTCAGTAAATTTAGTGTAAATTAATATGATGGAGAAACATATAAGAATCCAAACCTTGGTGTTTCATTTCTAAAACTTTTCTTTTTATCAAAATGGATTTGTCATTTGATTTCCTAGGTATAGTTTTTAAACATTCCTTTCCAGCACTCAATCCTTTGATTTTCAATACTCAAGTTGTTCAACATTCCCCTCAGGTATTGAACTACAAAATTCTTGAACCTCGATCTATTGAAGTACAAGTGTGAGGTGAAGTTCCACATTTGATAAAAATGCTAGCACCATATAAGTGAGAAGAAGATTCATAAACTTGAGTCTCAAGGTTTTGGATTAGGCAATTGAATTCTACACCTCCCAAAATGTATCTTGCACATCCCATTTTTTGAAAAACCCCAAACTACTTGTAACCACCGCTTCTATTACGTATTTCATTTATTTGCAGCGGATTTTTTTTTTTTTCGAAAAACAGAAAGAACGAAAAGTTCCAACGAGTCTTTGTTAATTTTAAAACGAGTTTAGAAATGAAGGTTCAAATGAAAATTCCACAATATTCAAATGAGTTTATAAATGATAAGAAAGATACACGTTATGTAACGTGTG
>PYAF01000042.1:921976-949938 GCA_007407185.1 Glycine tomentella
TTCTTAAATATATTTTATTTCAAAATTAAGTATGTCTAGTGTTTTTTATCAATTCTATATTTTATAAAACTCTTAAGTTCTCATTTTCTATCTAAATATTTGAAATTCAATGATATAGTGAAATAGAAAAGGAAAATATTTTCTTTCAAGAGTTAAATTTTTAGTGATTTTTTTTATATAAGATTTTATAGAATTTGAGAATAAGGTTTTTTAAAGAGAACTTTTTTATTTTTATTGTGAGTAAAATTTAATATTTTAATTAGTAATTTTTAAAACAATTTAATTTACATAAGTTTTTTAAGATTTTGAATAAAAATGATAATTTAAGAATTTTAAATAAAAATTAATTAATTAATTTTTTTATATCAAAAGAGAGAAAAGTTAATTAACATAAATAATTTAAGAAACTAAAACAACAATGAATTTAAAGGAGCAAAATATGACTAAACCTAGTTAGCAAAAAAAAGACTAAACCTAGTATTTATTATAATTTGAGAAAATAAGTTATACATGAATGTAATTTTGTTTTATATTTGTTCATACGTGATCATTAAATTCTCTTATTATATTGCCGTATGTTTGTGCCGCGAGTAATCAGATGCTATATATTTTTTGGTTACAACTACAAGCTAAATCTTTTATCACATTATATATTTGATTAAATTGTAATTTTAATTTTCTAGTTTCTTAATCTATGATTTTAGTATTCTAGATCTTAATTGTAATATTTGATCTTGTAGTCTTAAAATTGTTTATTTTGGTAATCTTAATAAATTATTAACAAATAATTTTAATTAATTAAGTTATTAAGTTAATTATAAATTAATCAAACTATTAATTATTAAAAAACTAAATAAAAAATTATTATTCCTAATTTTCTATATAACATTGTGCTCCTCTTTTTTTTCTTCCTATCTCCATTATTGCATATGACTTCACGCTCTAACATCATATTAGGTTTAATTATATTTTATTAAATTGTTTTAATAATTATAATTTTTATTTAATTTATAATTAAATTAATATTTCTAATAATTATAATTATTAGTTAATAATCTATTAGAAGATAAAAATCACAAATTTATAAAATTAGGAAGATCAAATATTACAATTAAGATCTAGAAGATTAAAATTATAATTTAAAAAATTAAAGAAACCAAAATTATAATTTAATTTATATATTTTGAAGAAAAAAATCTTCACAAAGTTATGGCGCTATATAATAAGTAAATTTTTTATAAATACTTATATAAAAAATAAATAAATTTTTCTCATGAGTAAAATTAATTTAAAAAATAAAAATAAAAAAAAAACAAAAAGAAGAAAATTTATATAATGTTGATAGTTGATGGTGGCAATATTGGAAATTGTGATCTGTGAGCGTTGGTTTTGATGGTAGAAGCAAAGTCAACGAGAAAATCCCGTTGAAAAGCGAGTGAATCTCGTTAAACACGAGCGGTCCCTGATGTCACGTGCATCACCGCCACTTTTCCCTTACCGTCGCCACACCCATGTTCCACACCATAGTACAATGGTCATTACCATTGCTATTATTCCAATTCTTTTTTTTTTTTTTGCCAAAATTCATCCAATACTCTTAAATTACATTAGAAGCACCGATGCATCTATCCCATTTAGTTAAATAAAATAAGTAAGTTGTTGTAAAAAAATTAATATTTGCCTTCAATTTATACAAATCAACCAAAATTTACATTAGAAAGTATACTAAAATTTAAAATCGTGCAATGCTAATGATGGGTGACTTTTCACATTATATTTTATGGTATTTCACATAAATTATCACAATATTTTTTAGTGTATTTTATTTTCATTCATACACTCTAAAAAATCACTTATCTCATAACTGTTATAAGTTAAACATGTTTAATCATAACATTTTTATGGATATATATGTTACCGAAAAATAGATATATTTTATTAATATAAATAATACTAATTAATCACCAATTGAAGAGTCTCGTATTTATATAATATTTGATTTTTTTAATTTTTGTGTAATTCGTATGGATTTTTATATTAGATATCTATAATTATAATATATATAATTTTTTAAGTAATATTTATATTGTATTTCATATGTTAATTTGGATGTTTACAATACTATCATCTTAACTATTGTTTTTAATTATGATAAAATGTATTTTAATATTTTTTATTGCTAGAAATGAAAAGTTATTAAATCATATGTTAATGATCAAGATTAAATGACGTTGGATATAACTTTTGTAAGTAATATAATTACTAATTAACTTTCACCAAGTATATTATTCATAATCAATTGATTCCTCTAAACTAATTTTACAAATATCGTATTCAAAACATTTAATTATTGTATTTTAAAATCAAATTAACTAACCTGTAAACCAAAATCCTGAATTGAGATACTACTCGTATGATTGAGCCACATGGATGAGTTATCACTTATGAGGAATGCAATGCTTCAGCAGAAAGCAATGTTCATGACTCAGTCACAGTGAATCAGTCTCAGGTCAGAAAAAGGGTTGACCTGGTTGACCTTCAAGCCTGCTGCATGCTGTTCGTTTACCACTACTTTTTTTAACACCTTTTCTCTTCCCTCATGTTAACTTATCTAATACATACATAAATTATAATAAACAATTAATAATACAACAAATAATCTCTTTATATAAATTGAGTATAAAAAAATGAAAAGAATTGTGTGGACCACTGGTAACACCCCAAATCTGATGCCCGTTTTATAATATCATTAAATCACCATTGACCATTTTAAAGTGTGTATTATGTTCATTCAATTCAATATAGAAATCGAGTCCATTGTTTAATATTTGTGACGCAAATTAATCATCCATAGTTAAGGAGTGTGCAAAAACCAGTAAAAAAAACTGAACAAAACTATATCTAATTATATAATAAGTTTTGATCTTAAATTTAAATATTTAAACTATTTTAGAGAATAATTCTTCTAAACTGGTTTTAAAGAATCGGTTTAAAACTAATTCTGAATCAATTTTGATTAACTGAATTAGTTTAAAAAATAATTTAATTTAAATTGATTTTGTTTTGAAAATCAGTAGATCATTTTAAATTAGTCCAACTTCAAATCAATTTGATTAAAGTTTAATTCAAAACCAATTAGGTTTGAATTATTTTTTTTACACTCTACATTGGTTTATGGTCGGGTTCATGTGTTTGAAATTACGGTTTTAGTTTATTTAAAATTTTTATTTATTTATTGATAATATATTTTAAAGAATTAAAACTTAATAATTATTTAATAAACAACACTAGTATCTTAATTAAGAGTAATTACACACACTCAAATAAGTTTCATAGTGTTTTTTATTAAATAATTAACATTATTATTTATTTTCTTCGCATTATTTATGATTGTATTTTTTTTATCTTTTCTTTTCTTTATTAGATAAAGACTTGTATGAATAAAAAATTGTTAAATAAAATTATTTATGATAATATTATAAATGATTTTACATCTTAAAAGTTTAATGGTATCTCTGGTCTAGGATAGAAAAGTGAAGAAAAGATAGGAAAAGGAAAAAGAGAGTAGAAAGTGAGATGATTTTTTAGATTGTTTTTAGAAAGTGAAATAAAAAAAAAAACTTATGAATGTAAAATAATATAAATATCTCAAATAAAAAATATGATATGCAGGTAAGGATAATTTTGTATTATATATTTATATTTATACACTTTTTTATTCTCTCATTTGTTCCCAAATTGTAAGAGTTTTTTATGTGGAATTGCACTTTTTTTTTTCTTTCCTTACTCTCTTTTGATGCTTCCAAATAATGAAAAGATTACAATTTTCTATATTTTCTTTCCATTGTTTCCATCCACAGTCCTTAACTTCTCTTCTTTTTCATCAATAAAATCAAACAAATCATAAAATAAATATCAAATAAATTATAATAATTCGTTTAATTTATTTATTTATTAATAAGCATAGATAAATTACATTGGCCAGGGTTGCTCTAGTCCTACTTCCTATTTAAGTTACCTGTGTTACTTTATATAATGACAATAATATGTAAGACTAAGACCTTTTGTTTAATTATGAACGTACTAGTGCATGATGATTTGAGAAAAAAATGATATCAAGTCATACTTAGGTAGGGGGTGGGGCCCAATAGGTAACAGCCATCAAGTGGCTTACAATCTTCCTTGAGAGTCCATGAGGTACTTTTCTTTGTGAAAATATCGTTATCCTTTTTTCCATAATAAGAGTGAAATGAGGTTTTTAAGCTCTTTTGAATATGATAAATGCTTAGGTCGATGGGTGAAATTGTGAGATAATATAAAAGGAATTTAATTTTGGAACACGTCAATTTAAAAATATTTATGCAGTTAATCAATCAAAAAATCACTTTGAATATAATTCTTAAAATAATTGTCATATAAAATTAATAGTTTTTAATTGTATGATAATCAATAATTATATAGTAATGCATTTTTTTTTACAAATGTCAATATAATTGAATTAAATTCATATAAAAATTAGGAATATTAACAAATTTTCACAAATTAGGAGAATTACGAATATAGCATTTATAATTCTTTGATAAAATTTTTGCTACCATACAAACAGGTCCTTGAAAAAGAGTGCCTAATGATCAAAATGGACAAATCTTTTTTTTTTAGGTAAAAAAATGGTCAAATCATATTAACACCTAATTTTTGCTCATATATATTGACTCAAAAGCTCACTTAGTCATCATAATTTTATATTTATATATAGCTTATTAATTAAAAAACTATAATTATCATTTTTAGTTATTATATGAAAACTATTTTTAATTTCTTATTACTGTTATGAAAACTATTTCTACTCTTTATTTTTTTATAAATGTATATGTAAAATATTCAAGAATTTGATAAATAAAAGAATATATTTTAAAATATTAATTAATATTATACAAAACTTATAAATAGACATGCAAATAAAACAATTTTTTTTCTATAAACGATAGATTGATAAAGATAAAAAAAATGGAAGCTATACCAACTTAGGGTATTTTCATTTATAAAAGATATTTTACATTAACCAATAACCACTTAAATTGCATGCCATCATTCCATATAATAATATTTTACCTTAAAATGAAACATTTTAAAGTTCGCTAAATAATAGTAATAGACATGATTGTACTTTGATTTCATGATTGTTATCTTTCAATTTTTTTCAAGATATATTTCTCAAATTCAGTAAATTTAGTTTTGTAGACAATTTTTGTTACTTGATATTTTTATGCTCTTATTTTCTACACAAAATAAACATATTTAAACATCTTAATTATACTAAGATTTATCTCTCCAAACCCTTATTACTTGTCTTTATAAAATCCTTTAAAGTTTATCATTTTTTTTGTTTACTTTTTTGCCTATAATTTTCAAAAGTATTCTAAGGTTCACATCATTGTTGTAGTATTATAAAACACTGATTAACAACAACCCCAACGTTCTGAATCTCAGTGGATTCAGTTCCAAAACCCCTTGTCCTTAAAAAACATGAATGTAGCTAGCTTGAAGAATGTTGGGACAAGTATGCGACGAACGAAGCCAACACATAATCCAATTCACTTTAATGTGAAAGGTGAAAGGTATTGTGGCAGGTGCATAAAGACAGTCTTTGACTTGCTCTAAATTTCGTAGGAGGAATCTAAAAGGTTTTCGAAAACAACAAAAATATAAAATAAAGAGTAAAAGTAACCATTGTGTGTGACTTTTGTGTGTGTATGTGTGAAACATGCAATAATGTTATTTTTCAGAGAAAAAAATTGTACGATATTTTATATTGAAAACCCATTATTATAATGATATATAGACTCACGATCTTATCCAGAAAAAGCCCTATGAATTTTTGTGTAATAATAGTAATAGTTTTTCAAAAATGGGAATATATCATGTGAGTCCCACTTTCTAATATCAAATGTTAGTTTTAAATAAAGTAGGAGCCCTTAGCCCATGGTTGTCGGGGATCAGAGCTGGTCCGTGAAAGCGATATTTCCAAGGCCTAACTGATCATTATGAGGTGAAAAATAATTCATCAATTAATTTTAGTATTTTTTTAATAAATAAGTTGTTAATTTATTTAATTTATTTTGTAATATTGTTGACTTTAGATAAATTTTTAATAATTTTAATTTTGAAGATTTTCTTTTCAACAGTTGCAAGTGTTACATGTAGTATTCAATAAGCTCACTAAATCTTAAAAAAATTAAGATTAGTATAATATTTTTCAATTTATCTTCACCTAAAATTTTAGATTTTTTGGATGCAAAATAATAAAAAATAATTTCATATTGTAAAATTTGTTCAAATTAAATTCCAATAATAAAATTATTATTAGCTTTAATTAAATTATCTTAAAAAATGGTAAACTTATCTTTAAAAGACTATATTCAATTATTAGTTTTAATTATTGTATTATTTAATGTAGTCAAATAATCAATAGGCATTTCCATAAAAAAAAAACAATAGGTCAATACACATTGTACAATTTTTTAGTTATATATTAATTAATGAGTAATATTTGTGATATTCTAATAAACATGTTGCATATTAATGTCTGAATAAATAGTAAAAAGTTTGAAATACAAATCTTTATATGTTTAAACTAAATTATTAAAAAATAAATATAACTAAAATCTATTCATAAAAGAAAAACAAGAGACCTAAGGCACTTGCCTTAACTCCCTTGTGGATTACACTGTCATCATCCAAGACTTTACTTTATATTTTTATTTAAGGTTTAAATATATTTTAATACCTGTAATTTAATATTTTTTATTTTAATTCTTGTAAATTATGTTTATTTTATTTTTAGTTCTTAAAATATTTTAAAAAAATCTTTGAATAGTAAAAATAAATGTCACTTAAAGTGTTATAAAAATGAAAATAAAATGAACATAATTTATAAATATTAAAAATAAAAAATAATTTTACAAGAAAAAAATAAAAATAAAAACCTAAATTTCAAGAATTAAAAAAATATTTAAGTCTTTATTTAATAAAAGAGTAAGAGAAAATAAAAAAAAAATAGTATAAGAAGAAAAGGAGAACCTAGTTTTTAGGCCTTTTAAATAATAAAAAAATATATAGGGAGATTTTTATGCATGTTGGGGAAGAGTTTCAAATAGAACAATACATATAAGAAGTTAAATCATGCTATGACTTTTTGGCAATACTAATAAAGTTCTGAGAGTATAGTTAAATGCCTGTAAAAAAAGAGTATAATGAAAAGGATGTTTTTACAAAAAAAAAAAAATACTTAATTTAAGTAATTTAAAATATCTAATAAAATATATTTAGTTTAAATATGGGCTAAAAGGAAGGTGATTCTAAATATATGTTTACCGTACAACCTAAAAATGTTCTATCATTTTGTTTATTATTAATAACATGGATAATATTTAATTTTAAAAAATATAAGTGCATTAAGATAAAAAAATATTTAGACCATTTCTACAAAAAATGAGCTTAAATATAATTACAATATAATATTTTTTATATTATTATCTAATCATAAATTATTATATACAAGTTTTTGCAAAAACTATTTAAAAAATTCTAGTTAAGATATTTTTATTTATCCTCATTATAAAATTAATGTAAAGTACAATTTTTTTTTACCCAAATTACTATAAAGTACATTAATCATGCATGAAACTAAACTCATTACTGTAAGCTTGTAGTAATATTGAAGTTGCAATTCAACTGGTATTTTTTTCACCCCCATTTTGGGAATTTTAACGTGAAAATATTCCTTCGAAAGTTTTCTGTGAAAGTCTGAAAGAACATGTTTCAGCTTCACGTGTTCAGAGATTAATAAATGATTAGGAATCGCGTATTGGCGTCACAAAGATATCAAAGCTTCTACATTAATTAGTATTTTCAATAAACTATTTTAAACTAAATTTATTTTAAATTCATTAAGTAATTAATTTATTAAAATTTTAAAAATAAACATATTATTACCCATTTATTTTACAATATGTTTAGTTTTAAAAAGCATACTTTTAATTTTCAGAAAATACAATTTCAAATTAAAGAAAAAGAGAATGTCTATTTTACAGTAGTATTTTAATTTCCTTGTTGGTTGATAAATGCTTATTATTATAAAACTAAAATTCATAATAACAAATAAATATTTCAAATATATAAATTATATTATAATTAAAATTCATAATAAATTAATATTTTTTAATTTACAAATTATATTTTAAATTTACAATGAATAATTTAAAATTAAATGCGTTTTAATAATTTTTTCAACTATTAACATTAAAAAATTATTGAAAATTAATATAGAGATAAAGATTGTGAGGAAAATACCCATTTTTAATGTGCACTCAAGGTTTTTGATGAATATTAATTGTTAATTCCAATAATAAATATTTCATGTCAATATCATAATTATGATTTTTTTTAAGAAAGGAAATTCATACATAGTTTTATTATTAAAAAATATTTGAGGATTTAAGCATGTGATGTTCAGATTACAAGGCTATAACCTTATCATCATGTTTACGCTAGTTGTGCTTATATGTTAATACTATATTAGTTTTATGGGTTATATATGTTGGTCGTATTATGTCTCATAATTTTAAAATGTTGTACCTAGCAGTAGTATCATACTTGTGTAACATTATTTATTTGGGTAATGCTTCTTAATTAAGAGTTCAAATTTTTTTGGACAGAAATTAAGAGTTTAAATTTATTGATTATATATCAGAGTGAACTTTTTTATAAAATCAATTAATTGAAGTTAATATTATTACTATACAATGGTAATTCCCGATTGAATGAAAGTGTAAAAGAATTTTACACTCTCAGTGTGCTATAATTAAATTCCGTAATTATAATTCCTTGTTTTAGTCATCATATATTATTATAAAAAATAATTTAAAACTTATAAAATAATTTTAAAATGCAAACCTATTAATGATCAAATGTAACAAAATAAAAAAAAAAACAAAGATCAATTATAGAGTTTTGTTGTTGTTGTTACATATCAATTAGAAAGTTAGAGAGCAAAGCAAATCCACGTTCTAATTAACTTATTAATACAATGATGTTAATACTTAAATTTGTAAATTGACTTAAAGTCAGAGTCTAATTAATTCCAACAAGTGTGAGTTTGAATGGTATTAAATATTTAATTTCTTTAAATAAGGTCTCAAATTTAAGTATTGTGAATAAAAAAAATATGATTTTGAAAGGAAATAAATAATTTCACCAAAGATAACTAAGTTTTTAGACTGAGATTAGTTATCTGGTTAATACTACGTATCAGTAATATAATAACAAATTTTATTTTATTTTTCTGTAATACTGTAACGGCTTGGACTAATGAATAGATCTTTTTTCTTCTTTTCAATAAACATATCCCTTGCGGGTGAGTGATGAGTATTGTTGGTATCTTCAACATCACAACATGCATTTGTATTAACGTTCAATCGAGAACGAAGTTTTTGTCGTGTATAAGGTTATATGAACATTACTGATCGATTTGTTCTATATTGTATTAATGTATGCTCTACTGTATTTTTGTCCTCTTCTCCCTCACATAACCTGTTCTGTACAAAAGAAATATAAGTCATTCTACCCCATCATTTTATTCTTCGACATTCTTTTTCATTTCAGTGGACCATTCAAGATTTTAATTTTTAATTTTTTGAAAAAAATAAAACATACTTGTTTTAGGGTGTGAATTGAAGTGCTGTCAATTTATTATATATACACCGAAATAAGATATTATAGGATCTTACACGGATACTTTTTGTCAATTATTGGATTTGTTAATTTGTTGGTTAACCTTTCTTTAAGAGATATCCTCACAAAGGATGAGAAGCCTCTTTTTGGAAATGGAAAATAAAGTTTTCTTGATTCTTCTTGTTTCGTTATATCTTAGATATGCTACAAAACAATTAACTATTAATTAATATTAGTTATAATTTTCTTGCAACTATTATTTGACAAAAATGACTAATAATGGCAATCTCTTGGACACCACGGATCTCATTGTCTTGGCTCATAGCCTCATAGCATGAACCTATGGAACAATCTAATTAGTACTTGTTTTAATAATTGTTGAAGCCCTTTCAAAAGTATTATCTAAATAAAACAAATGCAAAGATATTTTTCTTCAAGAGTTCATTGAACATTAAAAGTTATTCAAATAATTTGTTGATATAGCTTTATCATACATTAAAGACAATATTGTTCTAAACATTAAGATTCTTATGGGCAAATTTTTGTATTTATCTAAATATTTAACTTAACTACATATTAGATCTTGAACTCAAAATCATTAATTAAAATAAAATAATCTCACACTTGTTAATCTACAAAAACATTCATGATAAACTTATCCATATATGCACCTAGACTACTTTCACATCTTCACAAACAAGGGTTTGTGCCTCTCAAATGGTTCCTTCCAATTCCAAAAGCTCTAGGTTAGCTTCACGAATTCACTTGAGTCACTTCCTATATGCCTAATCCTTGCTGCATTTCTGTTTCCTTCTTTAGCTAAGGACCAATTTGGGATTTTGACAAATTAATTGTTGTTTGCAGTCTCAATGTTTTTCTTTAATGCTTTGAAATATTGAAAGTATCTTTCATCGTGTACCAATCTATACCAAAATTCAAAGATACAATAAATCTCCATGAGAAGGTACAGTGATGCTAATTCATTTTTGAATTTAAAGCGCCATGGGAGGATGTGACATGTCATCTGACTCCTATATGAAAGCAAGGACCAAAGGAATTAACAATGGTGTATGGGTGAAGGGGCACCTTTGGCTTAAACTGTTGTTACCTGTGACTCATGAATATGGCAGAGTAGTGGACAAAACTCAGCATACGTTTCATCTACATCATAATGATCCCGTGAAGGACACATACTTCAATTCCTGCGAATAATTCTATGACCTAAGGTCCCATATCTGGTTTCTAATAACTATTTTGTACGGTGTAATTTCTTTTTGAAATTACTAATTTACTATGGTTTTTAACAAATTTATCAATATAAAGTAAGTGGTATTTTATGAATTATGAGCATGACTTGATTTCCTCTCACTTTTTTTTTACACAGACACAAACAATGTCTAACGATAAATAATTACGAGCAGTTTTTGACAGTTGCCACAAAGCGTAGAAGTCGCAACAATGAAGCATGACTTATTTCACTTTGGTAATTTATTCAAAAACTATTTGCTTGATAGTATTAAAAATAAAGTTATTCTTATGTTATAAATTATAATCAATAAATTCTCATTTGCTCCACTTTCTAACCTTTCTTTTCTGTTTCTGAAGGCCGATTACTCACACTATGAAATTAGTATAAAAAAAAATTGTCTCTCACCTTATCGTTTATTTACATATCATTAGTTCGAATGAAGCATAATGAGCAAGATCTTAGATTTGAAAAATGTTTACATTGCAGCTGGTAGATATATTATTTTTTCTTTATCATGTGATTAATTTATAACTAGAGATAGTGGTTACTCACGCCCAACTAATATCAATAATTTTTTCAATTGGTTCAACAAAGTTTTATCATTTTTATTATGATATCTCTTGCAACATTTATCATTAGATTTTGTTTTAAAAATTTTCTACCAACCATTTACGAATAAAAAAAATATCAATAATGGAATGTAGAAGTTCTACGACAATAGCAATCTATTTCTAATTTAAACTTTTTTTTTTGTTGAGTATTTCCAATTTAATCTATAAACAACTAAAACATTGTACATATAAAACTTCATTGTTATTATAGTTGATTTTTTTCCCCAAACAAAATCGTATTACGATGATGAGTACTCTACAAATTAGGTGACATAACCATTTTTTTAGGCAAGATGGCATAATCTTAGTTATATATTTTTGCTGTTGTTTGAGACTTCACAATATGACCTGAAAATAGATATTGTTTTTTTGTTTATGAAGTAGGTCATTGTTTATGAAAAGATTCTATAGTGTTGGAGACTGGGTATTTTATGGCCAATGGGGGCAAGAGGGCATGAAAAAATTATAAATTAAATTATGGTGCCAAGTGACAGATGTGAACTAAAACAAAAATGGCCAGAGGCTACAGAAGAATCTAAGCTTATCAAGGATTTGCGATGCCATTCTTTTGACAATGATATTTAAAATCACAAGAAATTTGGGGTGTTTGAATTAATATACGTTTGGTAGGGTGTTATTCTTACAACGGTCACATTATTTGAGCAATAAATAACTGACATTGTATATAATTATATATTTTTAATCCATATATAATTATATATATCGAGAAAATAAATTATATATTAACATTATAAAATAATTATATACTATCATTCAATTACATCATATAATATATAATAAATTTATTAACTTTTATATTAATTATTTTAAAAGTCATACTAGATAATTAAATTTTACATTATTTATACATAATTATTATCGTTTTTTAGATAACCCTATGCATGTGCACAACTATTAAACTTATAATTATTATTGTTAAGCGAATGCTAATTAATCAGTGGCATAAGAGTAGTGGAATACAGTACAAAAAAAAAGTAGTTTTTAAAAATAACCGTATACTAATCGAAACTTCACATTCATTTTATAGGCTGGATTAATATTTTAGCAAAAATGTCAAAACAAGTATTGACAAGTATTTGTTAATGTTATATCTTTAGATTTTAAGATTCCATATTTATCGAGTAGCTTAGAATGTTTATTCCTTTTTTATTTTGAACCACATTGATTTCCAATAAATAAGGAATTTTTACAATAGTCATGTTTCATTACAAATCCAGCTCAAAGCCTCAAAACGCAATTATAAATAAGGATGATACAAGTTGCATCATGCACCTGAACTAAATAAGGAATGTTTACAATTTGTTGAGTTTTATCACAAGTTCAGGTCAAGCATAATTACAGACAAAGATGATACAACAGAACTAAATTGATATTTCTGCTACCATTTTTCCAATCTAGGTAGATTAACAGCCTTGGAGAAAACATTATGGTAAAAAAAGAAAGCAACACATACACGGAAAATCTATCCATTATCAAAGCTTGAACCCGCAAAGGTCCATTCATTAGTCTTACAATACAAAGGAAGGAATCAAAGAGGCTTTGCACCACCACCATTCTCCTGAGCATTGTTGACTGGAGTCGAAGAACCACTCTTTCTGGAGCCACTATGACCTGTGATTGTCCTTCCCATGAACTTCCCTGCCTTGCTCAGTCCACTACCAACGGCTCCAAGACCGCTCCCGACAATGCCAACTCCAGCACCGATGCCGCTTCCAACCAGCCCGGCTCCAGCACCAATGCCACTTCCCACAAGCCCGGCACCGGCAACAACACCAGTACCAACCAGTCCAACACCAGACCCTACCACTGATACTGCTCCATCTAGTGCATCCATTGTGCTTCCTATCACTCCTGCTTCTTTCAGTTTCTTCCTTTCTTCTAGTATCTTCTTTTCTGCTTCTAGCGCAACCAGCTGCTCTTCCTTGTTAAACTGATAATACATGACCTGAAATTGCAGCCTGGTTATGATTTCGAATCAACTAAGAGGGCTATAAGTGACCAACCAACAAATAGGAGAAATTATTCAAATGATAGTAAGATCTGAAAACCTGAAGGGAAGAGAAAAAAAAACTTTATATTCTTTTTTTTTTTTTTAGTTTACGTCTATATGACTATATTTATGTATACCGTACAAATAGATAATTACATATACCTTCACTGTTAAGGTTCCTCGATCTTTCTTATCTTTCACCTTAAGTGTATCAAGTGAGGGCAGCAGCCTCAATTCGATCTCCTTTTCAGTTTGTATTTCTAGATCAATAAGGGGTAACTGTGCTATTCCCAATCGTTTATCTTGCCCAATGTCTTTATCAAGAACCTGTTTAGAGAGTAATGAACATCATTTGTGCTAACTCTTACATCAATCAAGGTGTAGAAACAGTTTATGTTGAACCACGTTAAATAAAAACACAAAACCTCTGGTCAATATTAAAGAAACTATGACCAAAATTTCAAGAAATGACATGCATATGAAACCAGCCATTTGAGTCAGTAATCAAGTGGAAATTCTAATATATAAACCACCAGAGATTAAAGAACTGCCACCGGTGGCAGATCCAGAAAAATTGTGACTTGAAGCAAAATATACTAACAGAACTTTTTAGTGTTGCAAGGAAAATCTAGTTTAAAAAAGAGAATGGTCTAGAATCAGAATTAGGAGATTCAAATCATCTGAGCCGTGAAACAAAAGTAATCATACTTGGGAAGATGTAATATGCTTCTAATCATCTTACACTAATATCAAAATCACAAGCAGGCAATCAATTAACCATATTTTCATCTTTATATATATTAAACATATGAAAATAAAATTTTCAAATTCTTCAAAAAGTAATTAGCATAATTGAAGGGCACATATTTATGAAAACAAAAATGTCAGAGCATATCCCAAAGAAAGGAGGCAGAAGAGAGCAGCATAAAAAGGAGGCAAAGTATTAGTAGGGTAAAACCTCAAGAATGAGTGATTGGGTCTCCTTGTCTTCTGCAATCAACTCAAATTTCTCATTCCAAATAGGATTCAGGTTGTTATCAATAACCTTGGTTTTATACTTAAATAATGGTCGAATATGCACAACTACATAAGGATCTGACTTTCCAATCATTTCCATATTCTTTAAAGCAGTTGCTTTCACTACAGTCAGTGCAAGTTTTCCCTGGGGTTTAAGCTCCAGTTCACTGCAAGAAAAAAAAGATGCTGCTTATGTAGTTTGACTGTAAACATAATTGAGCATTAACATTGAAATTGACATTCCCAGTTTTTTTTTTTTTTTTTTTTTTTTTTCAATGGAGGGGTTTGAAAGAGGTGATATTTGCTTGAAATAAGTGGGGGAAACATTTACTCACTTATAAGAGTGAATCTCAAAGTTGCAGATTGATTTGTTCTTGGTAAGGAAATCTGATAAGATTGGGAGTTTTATCACACTGCTATACAACTATCTATACCCTATGGTAGTGAATGTTGAGCTTTAAAGAAAGAACAGGAGAAAAAAATAGAAGTAGCAGAATGAGAATGTTAAGATGATTATGTGATTAAACAAGAAAGGACATGATATAGAAAGATTGTATACATGGCAATGTGACACCTATCAAGGAAAAGATGATAGAAAGTCAATGAGGTTTGGATATATGCAAAGAAGGGCTACTGAAACCACCGGTGAGGAGAGTAGATCACAAGATTTGTAGCCTTATTAAAAGGTATTGAGGCTAAGAAGGACATTGGAGAAAATTATTAAATTAAAAAGAACATCATGGAAAATAGTATCCTTGGGAATTTGGTTTTTCAACCAAACCCAATGGTAGCCAACCTAGTGGGATAAGGCTATATTGTTGTTTTGTTTCTTACACAAATTTCAAACTCATGTAAAATTTTGTTAAAAGGATATAGCAACATATCTAGTCATGCTTTTATCTGCAATCAGAAAGAATAAAAACAAAAACAAAAAGTTCCAGAAGATTAATATTTACCTGGTATCAACAGGAATGCCACCAAGTGGAACCACAATCCTGTGAGGCCATTGGAGCATGTCAGTAACAATTGAGTTTACAGTATCCTGTGAAATGGTGGGTAAATATTAGAGTTAGAAATGCTACTTCTAAAACTGTCCAAGGGAAAAAGATGCAGTACATAAAACAAATAACTCACATCAATCATATCTGAGATTCCAGGAATAGCCGTTAAACTTCCACCAACAGCTTTCAGAGTATAATCAATCCTGGGCTTTGGCTGATAAAATGTTAATGGAAAAGTCAGTAATTCCAAGAGTGAACAATAAGTTATCAAGAAAACAATTAGAATGTAGATTTAGGCCAAGAGAAGAATAAAACTGTTTAGTTATTAACATTAGTAAGGGCGAACCCTGGCACAACGGTAAAGTTGTGTCTTGGTGACTTGTTGGTCATGAGTTTGAATCCAGAAACAGTCTCTTTGCATATGCAATGGAAAGGCTGCGTACAATACCCCTACCCCTTACCTGCGCATAGCGTGGAGTCTCCGGACAATGGGGTATGTAGTTTTTTTAGTTAACATTAGTGTCCCCCCGTTCATAATCTTTGAGAAGTATATAGCCCTAATAATGGCCCTAACATCACTTTGGCGAGTCACTGAAGTTGATATTTAAATTCAATTAACATATGTTTAATATGAAGGGACCTCTTTCTACCTTTTTGGTTTTTTGCTTAACCAACTTCCTACTTATTCACAGATAGATTCTTATAGAAAATCATAGAAGTAATACCAATTAACCATATCTTGCAGTGACAACATGCATATGAAACTGAAGTAAATGAGCAATCCAAATGCTTTGAACTACATTTACAGTAGTCCACAAAAGGGTTTTCAAAAAGACAACTGTAAATGGGAGATAAAAAAACCAAGTAGATCTGTTAGGAACCAAGAATTGAAATGAGAAAGAGAAGAAAGAATATTATTGATGGGTAAGGAAGGACAAGAACTAGGAGAATGAATTCTCCTCCAAGGGTTGCCCCTTCACAAAGAGCCTAAGTTCAATTTACAAATTTGATTAATATGAATGAATCTCTCTTTCCCTTAACACACTCTATTTATACCAACAGACCCCACATTTCACCACAGCCTAATAACATTCTCAATTTCCCCAAACTACCCTCGTTACTAATTTCCTCCTTTTCTCCTCTTTCTATAGTAAACTTGTAACTGTCTTGGACCTTCATTCTCAGTCCTAACAAGATCATTTTTGACAAACTCTGGAATAGCAATAAAAAGGAGGAACAAAAACCCAATAAAGATAGAGCCACTATATCCCTTTCATATGCAATTACATTCCTTCATATAGGAATTCATTGTATTCTCCTCTCCCTCCTCACAAGGATTACCTCAGCAAGCAGAGCTACAACAACAGCAGAAATGCAGGGGATCTCTTCAGCAAGTTGAAATATCACACGGACAATGGTGAAAACCTGTAGATCCTTCAACTGAAACAAAATACAATAAAACTTCAATTTCTACAAAGTGTAAAAGGAATGTGACGAAATTATGATGCAACAAGAGCAGCTTCAACAGCCAAAATAGGAATGACGCAACAAAATAGGGATTGATGAAATTATGATTCGGTTATGTCTTACCTGAATAGGGATTGATGCAACAAGTGCAGCTTCAACAGCCAAAATAATACTAGGATCACCACCCCAACGGAAATCAATATCCATTATGATTTGACCTTTGGTTAAGCTCTGAACACGAATACCTGCATGGATGAAGAAATTTTGACAAAGAGCTAACACAGAAGTGCTAAGAAAATGCAATTGTTAACATTTTAATCAGTTTTAGTGAATGCTATGCATCTAGTCAACAGTTTAATAACATTTTAATCAATGCAACATTTTCACACATTTTATGTAAACATTATTGTCACAAGGCTTATGTTTCTATTTGACTTCAGTTATCCTTAAACCACATTGAATTTCAGATTTCTTTTATTATCCATTTCATCTAGTTACCTTTAATTCAAGACAATTATCTTGAATTCCATGATCGATTTAAATTATTGATCCAACTGGAAATCAAATAATTACTTGTTTCCCTGATTTTGAAAATATAAAAAGGAACAGGATATATCATAGATATTATCAAAGTGGCTAAAAGAATGCACCATAGCTGTCCAATGCTTTACAAATCTGTAATTGGAAATCCCTTGAAACAACCATAACACATGAAATTAATGAACAGAATCCAATCCCACAAAAAAATTAAGGGAAAAGAGATACCCATGAAAATATGGGTATTATCCTCTAAAGTCTAAACCAAATTGTGACGAACCATCTATCCCAAAAAAGCTTAAGCTGTTAAGTGAAGATACATGAATGGTTGTATTACATCTCTAACACATACATGCTACATAAGGTCTCACAATTTTTTTCTTAAAATATGACATATTCTAAAAGAAATGCTGTCAATATAGATAGACAGAGCAACCTCATTATCAGAATTTAAATATTACTCAAGTGCGGTAGTAAATTTACTGGGGGCAAAATTGAGCTGAGAAACTACTATTGGTTGATACCTTCAATTTTCGGAGCCACATTTCCAAGTGACAGCTTGCTGAACTTCAATGAAGTAATTCCTGGAGGTCTGTACTCTTCTAGCAGTGGTTCAACAGATTCTCTGATCACCATGGTTGCTGCCTAAAAGAAAACAAAATCAATCAATATTAAGTCATCTATTTAAGCAAAACAGGAATACACCTCTATGTTTGCAAGGAAATTTAAAGTAACAGGTCTCCAAGAGCCTCAACGCAAAGAGAAGGGGTTTGTGTCTAAGCAAAGCATGGTGCATATTGTATAGAACAATGGTACATACAACATTTTATAGAATGTTTTTTGAAAAAAAAAGAGAAATAATATATATATATATATATATATATATATATATATATATAGGAAACATATCAAACAAGAATACTTCTTATTGTAAGAAATCTTAGAATTCAGATTTGGGCCTAAATCAACCCTAAAAACTAGATCAAGAAGTGAGGGATATCCCCCCCTTGTATACTCTATTTTGACTATATCTCTAGATGATGTGGGATCTCCAGCACGCCCCATACACCGAGGACTAGACATATCAAGCGTAAAGGTTGTAGGACTAGACATTTGTAGGAGGTCCGATAACAGGTGGCTCGATAAGCCCAACAACAATCATCAAGACAGACTTTGTTACCATCTTAGAATTTGAATGAGTCAAACTCGAACTTAAAAGCAAGCTCAAGATGTGAGAGTTGTCCCTCCCCCCAACTTATATATTATATTTTGGGAACATATCTTTAGTCGATGTGGTATCTTCAACAAGAAATAAAAAAAATAAAAAAACTACGTACCCAATGCCCGGAGGCTCCACACTATGCGCAGGTAAGGGGGAGGGATATTGTACGCGACCTTACCCTTGCATATGCAAGGAGGCTGTTTCCGGATTTGAACCCATGACCAACAAGTCACCAAGACACAACTTTACCGTTGTGTCAGGGTTCGCCCTCAACAAGAAATAAGAACTATAAATATAGGCATTGGATCTTAATTGAATGGTCAAGATTAAAAAAAATTTACATGACTTATTTAAGTGGTCATGTGACTGCTAAATAACTTAACATGGGAATTGTTCTCTCTCTCTCTCTCTCTCTATATATATATATATGTGTGTGTGTGTGTGTGTGTGTGTGTGTGGGCAAGAATGCAAGATCAATTGACACTATATCAAACTTCTGTATTTATACCACTTAATAACTTTTGATAAAATATGAAATTAACCAATCCAATTGTTAAGTTGAAAGTTCTTATGAAGTAGATCAATTTTACAAAATTTCATACAAATAAAAACAATTTGCTACTTCATCACACTATTTTATTTTGATAGATAATATGCTATTTAAAACATAAATAAAGATTGCTAGATAACATATTAACAACTATCCAATTGATGTGAAAATTGATAGAACAAGAGTAATATAAACACATGATAACTAATACTAAAGGAAATTTTTTCTTTCAAACAACACAAATGGAGTATTAGAAACAATACACTCTAATACCAAAATTTAGAAATTGGGCTTTAGGGTCTAACTCAACTCCATAAAATCAGTTTATATGGATTGGCCAAGCTCTATAAATTTGAAGTCATATCTCTAGTCAATGTGAGATTAAACACTACCCTTGAGACTGCAATTAAGGTAGCCCCCAAGGAGGCCACAACTAACGTGGGTTAGGGAATCTAGAATAGACTCTTATACCATTTTAGAATTTGGGTTTATGGCATAACTCAACCCCACAAAACCGGCTTGTAAGTTGAAGACTGTCCAAGCTTTATAAGTTCTATTTAAACCATATTTCTACTCAATATAGGACTAAACACCACCCTTGAGACTAAAAATAAGGCAGCCACAAAGAGGCCACAACTAAGGCAGGCTAGGGATGATCACAATTACAGCGACTTTCCAACAATAAGCAATCTAATGTTGATTTTTAACATGCCTAACTACAGAAATTTTGGGAACATTTAAGTTTAAGCATATAAAACAAATCTTGCAAGAAATCAATGGATGACATTACTGTAGTAAATTATTATGCAAATACATAATGAGCGTGCAAGCATACTCACTTCTGCCACAAATGGCCAAAGTTTGGTCAGTTTCTTGTTTAGCCATTTCACCTGTAAAAGTCCATGCAAGGAAGAGTTATACACACTACACATACTAGAATAATATGTACACTGTATAAAATTATTTCAAATCCACCTGTTCATATACAGGAAAAGATATCCACTCAGGTAAATTATCACCACAAATTTTCTTTAAATCATCTCTGTTAAGGGATCCAAGGAGTTTAATGTCAGCTGCCTGCAAAGCAAATAAATAATGAACATTAAGACAAGAAAAAAAATGTTAAAAGATGACATTTTTTTAAAATAGAAATATGAACAGCTTAGAACACAACTCAACACAATAATGATATCCCTGTTATAAAATCTTATAATGGGACATCATTCATTTTCTCAACAGAGTTACCTTTATGAATTCATCAAATAATGAATCATGACAAACAATTGCAAAACATGATATACATTAAGTTTCCAATTCTAATAAGTCACATCAACTATGGCAATCCAAACCTCCTTCTACTTTCATTGATGCAGGATTCAAGAAGACAAAGGAAACATAAGACAACACACACTGAAAACAAATGCACAATGCATTCATCCATTTATATCATGCTTTCAGAGAAAGAATAGAGAACAGGAAACAAAGGTGCATATTTTGTAATTATTTGTCAAAACAAGAAATGAAAGAAGAAAAAAAAAATTCAAATCAAACAGGCTAAATCGTCAACTCTCTCCTTTCTCTTTGTTTCTCATTCCTACATAGATTTCAAAACTTTTAGGCTCTGTTTGGACCGGAACATTTCAAATCATTTTGGTCCTTTGATTTAATATATTGATTGATAAATTTTCTTTTGAAATTTAGTTTAATGAATTTTAAGGGTGAGACTCAGAACTGCACATCCTGCTGTTCATTTTGAAACTACAGGGGATCCTATTCTGTTTGGATCAGTGGAACTGTGGAACAGAGGGGTATGTGAAATTGTTCTTGTGGTTGGATGCTACTTCAGCCAGCGGAGAAGAATCACTTTCCCTAGCTGTATATCATAAGTCTATTTTTGTTTGAAATATTTAAGGGATTGGTTGAAAGTTTAAATTTATGCGTTCTACTAATCTATTAATCTCATTCAGTAACTAATTTTTTACAAAGAAATTGATTTTCACGCACTGTCCTTGTAAAAACAATGCATTGTCAACTAATAAGAAATCATCCTAAAGATAACTATTAAGGTAATTATTATAAAAGTTAACAAATTTATCCCATTAATGATAATTTATGATTTGTTTGTACATTTGAATTTTTTCATAAATATCCAAATAAGGGAACATTATTTCCACTTCATCCCAATCCCGTCTCTTCCACTATTTCATTCATTTACTCACAAAATGTTAATTGTTAACAGATTAAAACCCCATACCCCTACTATATTTATTTGCCATTTTTATCATGATATTTAATTTTAATTTGTAAGCAATCTAAAGTGATAGAAATTTGTCTTCAGTCTGAAAATTCGAGCAATCACATCACCAACATGTTTTAGTTTTCCACAACTTAAATTGTTTTAATAGCAAAATAACATTATTAGAGAACATTTGAAGAATACAACTAGGGAGAGAGAAATACTGGATATAACAACATATGTAAAGATTCAAGAATGCAGCAAAGCTACCATTCATGTATGTCAATATGAGCAACCACTGGAAACAACCATGAGAAAAAACACCCAATAGAGGCCAGTGACATAATCCTATCCCATAGCATGTTCAAGGGCAAAGAAATGGAGAACTTAATTCCTAGAAATGGAGTTTAGAAACTGAAAATAGGATTTAGAAGAAAACTCGCCAGAAGAATCCAGAGTCCAAACTGTCTTATCTTATGAATAAGCAAAAAATAAATTTGAGTTGAGCAGGAATAAGAGACTGTACTTCACTAACTTCTCTGCATCCAAAGAAAGTATGGGAAAAAAAAAGCTAGGATGAGACTGTAGCCAAAGGTAGGCATTAACTAAGGTAAGGTCTTTTCAGTGAGTCCTACATCATCTTGACTTGTTCACTTCTCAAGTCAGTATGAAAAAGCAAATCAGAGGAGAAAAGTGTGAGTTTGTGCAATGTGGAGGATATAATAATGAGGTGCATCACAGCTAGGACATTCAACCTAACATTCTAAGAACAGAAAAAGCTTATACACAACTGTACTTCATGCAGGAGGCAGAAAAAAAAAATAGAATTCATAAGTTTAAAGATCCACAAATCTCATTTGTTTGCTTTAATGTTGTTATTGAGATTAATTGTAACATTTTCAATATAAAGGGCATTTGAGTATTTTAATAATAACTCATCAACCTAATTATAGTTTAAAATTAAATTAGGGTTGAATAGTTATAAACAGAAATAGTGCAATAAAGGCATTATTTGAGGTCTTAATTTCTTCATCAGTTGTGGAAGCCAATGGAGTATTGTAATTTACTACCCAAAAGAAAAATCTAATCCAGAGGTATTGCATACAAGGTTCTACTTCTGCTTTTTACTGAGAAGAAATTCTGTAAATTGATAAAGCATCTCCTTAAGGTTCTTTGACCAAACCAATTGCTTAAAAAAATAATATTATGTGCTCTTCTCCCACCAACCTCTTTTGAGACATTATGTTTCATTCTATAATTTTTAGTATTCATCATTCAAACTCAGTATTGTTTCCCTATGCGATCCTTTCGAACATTGATTACTTACACCCTCCCATATGATAAGTTTTATTAAAATTCACCAGTGGATTGATTATTGACAGTTTGACACTCCCATGAACCCAATGCTCACCTTAGTAATGTCTATAGGTGTTTTTGATACTGTCTTCCCATCAGAATTGGTGTTTCACCTTAGTAATCTGCGAAACGAGGGTTTCTATTAAGAGGAATGCTAGTGACACTCTCTCTGACACTCTCCCTCAAAGACTTTCTCTATGATTAGTTAGAATTTATTGGAAGTCAGCAATTTGATAGGTTTTGCTACAGGAAAGAAAATCATTAAATGAGAAGCAAAATCTACCAAAAAAGATAATTTTTAATAAATTCTAACAAATCATAGAAAGAGAATGTCCTTAGCATTTCTCTTCTACTAAAGGTTGACATAGATTATCGAGATAAAACTCTAATTCTGACTAGAGAACACTACTAAAAACTGAAACAACACCTTTGGTAAGTTGTCCTTTTTTTCATTTCAAAATTGAAAACGCCATCCACTTATCACTTCTCTATTCATCAACGATTTTTTTCCAACATTGCCTAGTACAAAGAAATCGACACCATATCTCAATCATTAATCAACAAAACCAAACTCAAAGCATGAATGACCTGAAAACAAAAAAAACCACCAAAACCCATCAAAACCCATACCTTTGCAATTCGTTTGGCACTTCGGTACCTCATCATGCGTGCCCATCCAGCCATCAATGCGATGCCGAACAGCACCCCCATAAAAATCCCAGAAAACAAACCCATTTTCCCAGATTCCAAACACCACCTTTCCCCTTCCAACACAAAAAACACAAACACAAACCCAAAGACAAAGACACCCAGATGAGAACAAAAAAAAAAAAAAAAGAAGCACAAATCCAAGCCAAAAACGAAACTTTAAGTGAAATTCGAGAAAAACACCCCAAAGGGTCTTACTTTAGAGGATGAACTCCAATTGGAATGAGATTCTGCAGAGAGACCAAAAGTTGCAGCCAAAAGAAAAACCCAAAATGTTGATTTTTTCTTCTTGTTTAGTGCTAGAAGGTGTAGGACTCCCTTCTACTCCTGAGTGAGTTTTCAAAACTGTGAATAATGCAAAGGTTTATCGTTTCTAACGTTACTTTCAGTGTTGTGCGTTCATCTTCTCTCCCTTCACAGGATTGAAAACAAAGCATTAAAGCCTTTCCAGCTGAGCTGTAGGGTCTCCACATCTTCAACATTGTTGTCATTGTTTACATTTATACTTTCCCTTTATTTTCGGTAATTTTATTTGTCTCTCTCTCTCTCTCTCTGCTGATTTAATATCTTTTTTTAACATACTTCTTCTAAATTTTTCCTTTTTATGGATTAAAATTAAAAATTATGAATAAATTTTTATAATTTACTAAATGTAAAGTGAAATTCCACAATTATATCATTTTTATTAACTTTTAATTAGTAATAAAAAAAATAGATCATGAGCATGTAAAATAGTTTTATACTTAACAAATCACAATATATCAATCTTTTTCTATTCTCCCCATATCTCTAGTGTAATTTTTTTATTGTATTAACAGTTTATTGTTAATGAAAAGAATCTGATTAGGCTATTGTAAAAAAAATACAATATATGATAAGAATATTAATTGACAGCATAATTTCTTCACAGTTATATGACATACATAACCATTAATTTCTAATAAAAAATGTTAAAAATATATTATCAACATTTGTCAAATTACATGTCCAGGGTGTTGAATATTGACAGTTTGGACCGTTTGGTAAAGGAAAAATATCGGAGCATAGTGAAAAAATGGAGGTTGTTATTTCCAGTGCTTTGATGACACTTGGAATTTGTCTCTTTGTTGCTGCTTTAACTATGTCTGTGTCTTACTCTTACCATATCCACGAGCCTGCCTAACCAAAATTTCAGGACAAATCATGTGTTACCTTGAAAATGGGCATTTTAAATTATACTTAAACACACTATTTGAAAATGAAATTTAAGTTTCAAGTATTACTGATCCCTTTCTTCCTCTTCTATAACAAGGTTGTTTACTTTTTATCCATCTTTGGCTAAGATAAGCTCAATATCATGTCATGGGCCAGTTGCTTCACTGTTAAGGTGAGATATTTTTCTTCTTTGGAAAATGTCTATGCATGTTTAAATAATTTATCGTGCATCTTTTGTTAATGTAAAAGTTTACAAAGAAAGTTTGATTTTTTTTTTTTTTTTGTCTTCTTGATCAATTTATTTGAACGGGGGTAGGGACATTGGAAAAACATATTGCCATTTGTTGGGTTGGGATCACTTGACAAAAATATCCAGCTTAGGGTTAGCTGGATGATGAATGGAACAAAATGAGAATATCTTAATCCTTAATAACAATTTGGGTCCTACTTTGAAGAATGTGTACTTAACGGAGGCAGGTATTGTTCCTATATTTTTGGTAATTGGATATTCTGTAGTCCAACTGCTTATACACAATGAGTTTTTGTACATTTTTTTTTTATATTTATAAGATGAAGTATCTTTTTATGGTTATTAGATCGCGTACTGTTTAAAAAGAAACAGTTGACAATTTGAATTTGTATGTTGTCTACTCCTCTACATTTTTATGCTTTATATTAATAAAAATAAATAAGTTTTGGAGAGAAAATTAAGCACCATTTTTTCACACTATTTTTTATTCGATTTATTTGCTCTAAATAAGAATAATGAAATTATTCAGGCAATTATGAGATTTTTTCTTACAATATTCATAATTACAACAAATTTGGATAAAATAGTCCATTTATCTTCTACAATTTGTAATTTCTCACATATTTTGTTATATCTTTCCATTTAATGTTAAAATTTAAATTCAAATACACAGTCAAGTCAAAAAGAATATTTTATTTGCGAGAAGGATATATAATTTCTCGAGCCTAACTGGCTCTTTAAGAACTATATGGATTAAATTGGCACATATAATTAATAGGATTAGTGTTACTCCAATTAAGGGAAACATAATGTTGGAGGCCCAAGATCAAATTTGTGAAGTGATTTAAGTAACAATTTTTCTGTTTAGTAGCCTTTGGTTCCAAATATTTAAGTTAGGAGAACAACTAGAGTATGTTGATAACATCATATAGAATGGTGTCCCCCCTCTTTAATGCTTGAACTTTGGTCTTAGGTACCTGTAATATTGTGGATATCGATTGGTAGCAAATATCTATGGTTTTGTTGGATAGGGAGTCAAAGAAAAACATTTTCAAGGAGTTTGATCATTACCATTTCAGGTTAAATGGTGGTAATCGGTTGTAAAAATAAGTTAAGTAGAACAAAGATTTGCATAAATATGCCTAATATATATGTTTATCAAATTTAAGGCCTAAATGTAACATGTTACTTACAATAAAAAAATTAGACTTAACTTGACCTATTTATATATAAGCTTGATGATTTCACTTGTTAGCTTACTTAAAGACCACAATTCTTTTTGCAATAGGC
Organism: Glycine tomentella; assembly: GCA_007407185.1. Taxonomy (NCBI): domain Eukaryota; kingdom Viridiplantae; phylum Streptophyta; class Magnoliopsida; order Fabales; family Fabaceae; genus Glycine; species Glycine tomentella. The sequence goes on from PYAF01000042.1 coordinate 948,408, forward strand.
TAACAAAGAAAAACTCTACGTAAAAAACAATAATTTATAAAAATTAAAATCACTGCTTGTTCACATAAAAGTTATAAATAATTAATATCCATCTCTTAATTAAGATAAAAATATCTAAGTTTATAATTTATATTGTCTGATAATGTAAAGATTAATCTAATTATTAAATAATATTGATAATAAATATTCGTACATATTTAATATGAATTCACATATTTAATTAACATCTGAGTAGGTTATAAACAACAATGAAAAGCAAGTAATAATTAAGTTATGAATATTAATTTGTGACGTTCTGGAGTAATTGTTTTTCTCATTGCAGCATATACCATTCAAAAGGCTATGGATTTGCAGTGTTCGAGCATGTTAATTGGCGTTGTTTTTTTTTTTTTTTTTTTTTGACGTAGATGTTGATGATGTTGTATTGGCTTTAAAGGAAAATTTAGGGACTAGGGAGGAAATGAGGTGACAGTGACACAGTGTAGGCATACCAATGTAATGGTAGTAATGGGGGCAAAGCCACCTTTTTTTATATTTAAAAAATGAACTTATTAAAGGAAAGGTTTGATTTAATATATAATAGAAAAAATATTTTTAGTTTTTATATTTCTGGTTAAAAACATTTTACATCGATAGATTTAGTTTGTAAACTTTTAAAAAAAATATAGATGTAGTTCCTCTTCTATAAAAATTCACAATACATTATTAAACTTAGAAAGAACTAAATTTACATGTTTTTTTTTTTTAAGTTGAGAAACAAATTTATCAAATAAAAGTGCAAACTTTTTAATCACATTTGATCGAAAATATAAGGATTAAACACTTTTTTATTTATTACCAACTTATTGAGGAAGAGGTTGCCCAGTCACTTCCTAAATGAATGGGGATTAAGTGAAATCTCTTTTGGTTTGACAAGGGGAAATGGAAAGTCCAAAAGCTTAACATTACATATTGTCTATACGATAGAAACAACTAACTTTGGGCTTGTAAGGACAGCACATCATGACTATGATATAAAAAGTTATATCCAATTCAAAAAGTTTTCTGAAATGACACTGCAATTCTCCTTACTTATCATTTTTTTATATAAAAAAATATTGATGGATCGATACCAAATAATAAGAAAAAAGAGAGAAATGCTATAAATATAACATAGGAAGAGTAAGATAGAGAGAAATGATTAAACTACAGAGATATTCATAAATCATTACTCTCTTTTTTTTTTGAAAAACATAGTTTGGTTGAAGTATAATTTGTGAATGAACAGGAAAAGCTCAAATAAATTTAATGATATAAATTGGGATGTGAAAATTATTTTGTGCATTAATCATAATGAGCATTTCATATAAGTTTTTTCTTTAAACATTCAAGTTTTTTTATATATAAAAAAGTGATATGCATGTAAGATTTAGTGTCTCATAAGATATAAGACGTATGTGACTTATTAAGAACTATATAATATAATTAATAATTATGAATTAAATTATAAATTTACTGTGGGCTTAAGTGAAATAATTTTTATAGATAATTA
>PYAF01000042.1:950038-977820 GCA_007407185.1 Glycine tomentella
ATGAGCATTTCATATAAGTTTTTTCTTTAAACATTCAAGTTTTTTTATATATAAAAAAGTGATATGCATGTAAGATTTAGTGTCTCATAAGATATAAGACGTATGTGACTTATTAAGAACTATATAATATAATTAATAATTATGAATTAAATTATAAATTTACTGTGGGCTTAAGTGAAATAATTTTTATAGATAATTACTATTTGATGGGAGTAGTAATTGATTCCTTTATTGACATTAAAGTATTACCTTAACCATCATGGAAGTGAAAGAATAAAAAGAAATGTAGGACCCAGTAATTTTGTTTCCTTTCTCTCTCAAGGAAATTAAAGCAAAGCAAAATGAAGATTTTGTAGAAATTTCACTATGAAAAAGGTACACATTGTTCACTTTAAATTATGAGAATCATATGTTTCAAGTTTTTGTTTAACTTTTTATGATTGTAATTCTTAGAAAACTATAAAACTTACTGTACATGGTAAAGGCAATACATTTTTTAAGACAAAACAGAAAAAATATATATTAAGTTTTTCACATGGAATGGATTTCCAAATTAGTTTAAATTATATAGGTTGAACATTTTCATCAGTCTTGAATTTATAAAATGAAATTTACATTAGTGAAAAGTTAAAGTGAAAAAATTAACTAAAATATTTAGGAGGTCTATCTCAGTTGGATGAATATAATTACAATGAATGACATTTTTTACAAAGTCACTAACTAATGAAAGGTTTTTAAAATTTCAGAGATTAAATTGGCTAATCAATTTCAAAAGATTAACTTAAGAGTTTATCATTTTCAGCATTTGGGATATAGATAACTTAGGAGTAATAGGGCAAATACAGATTTGGGATATTCACCACTTACTAGTATGGTTGGGAAACACAATTTGTATAGTTGGGGGATACAGATTTAGCATCACCACAGCCAAATACCTGGGCTGTTGCCACCTTATGTTTTGTAAATGGACAGGGGTACCACTTGTACCCTCTTAATGAAAGTTTTCTTTAGCTATTAAGAAAATAATTTTCATTTGACTTTTGTTAACATCATATTGATTTTAAGTAAATAAAAGAGAAAATTTAATTGAAAAAGAAAACATTTAGTACATTAAAAATATAAAAGTATAATAATCTTTGTTCTACTTTTAATTTCTTAAGTTCGACTTTAAAGACTAATCTTAACAAATTAGCTTGTGATTAATGATAAAAAGAAGTTAATGATATGTAAATGAATCTGCTTTTAGAGTTTAACTCGACATAAACAAAAATTATACAATCAACTAATAAGAAATCGTGATAAATGATTTTAAAAAAAATTATTATATTTGAATCTTGTGAATAAAAACAATATAATTAAGAGTTAAAATTATAATAAAGTTTGTTTTTTCGATCAAAATTGATCATCAATAAAATTGATAAATATTTCATATCAATATCACGATCACAATACAAAAACATAGTATTACATAATAATTTGTAATTTAATGAGTATAAAAACTCCAAACAATGTCATTACATACACTATTTTATCAAGTTTTTTATGATCAAATTGTGCTTCTTGCGATGTGAATATCGATGGTGGTTGTGTTGTGATAATGACATCAGGTGTCAATGATGCATACACGCATGGCTTTGAAACAGCGTTACAAATTGATACACACGACATTGTAACTTTGCTTTCTGCATCAATTATTAACTAGTAGGTGCTTGACATTAACATTATTTTTTAAGATTTTTTTGGGTGTTATGCCAAATATCAACGTCTTAATCGACATAAACTCAACTTGTCAACTAGCATGTGCTTGTACATTAACATTATTTTGGGTGTTATTCCAAATATCAACGTCCTAATAGACATAACCTGGTAATGCTAAATAGGTCTTCCTTGGCATCATTCCTTTACTTTTGCGGTTAAGTAGTTAGTATCTTGTGCATAATTTATCTAATCCACATCGAGTAATTAAAGGTTTAGGGTTTATAATCTAATCAAAGGTTTGGTGGCATATTGTGTTTGATTAAAATTGATATACACCTGCACCGTGACATCTCATCATTTGAATTGTGAAGAATTTTGTATTGATCACGAATGAGATTTGTTCATCTTTCTTCAAGTAATAATTTATTTTTATATTATTATACATGAATGTAGAAAAATAAAATAAGAGAGTAATACGAGATGTTCATTTAGGATTTCATTCTCATTAACTACTCATTAGCCTCATTAGCCATTTATATGCAAATTGCAACTTTACACATAAAATTTCACAAATTCTAAATTATCAGACAAACTTTAGAAATCAAGTGAATTCAAGCAACATGTAAAAAATTTAATTAATTAAAACACTGCAATCAATATTTAAATAAAACAATGTAGACAATTTAACTGTAGAAAAAAAATCAATCACAGACAATTAGCACAGAGAAGTAATTACTGATAATTATTCAGAAAAGTAAACACACACACACACACACACACACACACACATATATATATATATATATATAATTTTCTGGGTGTTGCATTATTTGTTTGCACAACATTAATTTCACCAATTCTTTTCAACTCTTTTTATTTTTGCAATTCAACTCATTTACTTGATACAGTTATTTGCAATTTTACTGCAAGTAATCTTATTCATTGATTTGCCAAAACATATTCTCCCAAAACAATAGATATTTTGAATATTTACTATTGGATATTTGACTATCACAAGGAGGGATGTAAATTTGCTCCGTCATAGTGACATCGTAAATTACAGGGGGCCTTTTTCTCAACGCTCACAAATATTTTTTTAACTTTTCTATTTCACATGATTTTGAACACTTGGGACCTACAAGTGTATGGATTAACTAACTTGAAATGGTTTCAATTTAACCAATAATCTTAAATTTTAATTTTGAGTATATAATTATGTTAGTGGGAGAACTCTGTGTTCATAAGAACTCTATCGATTTTCAAGTAAAATTCGATCCTATATACAATATTTATGGTTTTCATAAAAACAAGATTTTGAATACTTGTATGATTTACTCCAAATGCGATGGAGAAGTGAGATAACCGCTATTTTATATATTATACTACAAACTAAATATTTTATACTACACACATATATACTCAAAACAGAACAAACTTAATATTTCATACTACACATAAATACTCAAAAAGCCCAAAGTTAAGGAAATTCATGATAAATTATCATTCAAAGTTTACACACACAATCATCATCAATCTAAGAGAGATAAGAACATAGAAATAAAACCAAAAAATGAAAGATCAAAGAGAAATTAATAGAAAAAGTACATAACAAATTAGATAAAAAAATCCGCAAAATGTGAATTGAGTGGAAAGTTTAAAGGAAGAAGAAAGAACAAAACATAGGATAAAAGATAATTTTGTAATGTGTGAAGGCATAGAGGTCAAAACAAAGGTAACTTTTGTAGAAATTTTTAGCCAAACAATGATGTTTCAGGAGTAAATATGGTTTTTGAAGTCTAATATTATGGCAGTGCCGCTATTTAGGCCACTATTGCAGCCACTACAGTGGTTATTGAAAATCGCTCAGCTACTTGAATTCCATAGTAACTCAGGGCTGCTCCGCTCCGTTATCCTGCTATAGCACGCGAGCGACTACCATGAATGGGGTATAAGACTACCCCCTCATTCACCTTAAGGTTACCACGGCTCTACCTATGACAACAGGTAATGTTCATATAGATGAATAGATGAATAGTAGTATAAAATGAAGTTGTGAATCACATAATGCACAAGGAAGATGATTCACCAAAATTTTTTACATGTTCATAAGTTCATTTCATGCTTAGTGTTTGGTTACTAACAGGTTTGCATATTGTGGCATTAAAAGGCCATTATCTACTCTAATGTTCTGATTTTTTTTCTGCATAAAAAAGTTCATGTTGTAGTTGCTGTTTGATTGCTATTTGCTAGCAAGTTCAGATTTTGTGGCTTGCTGTTTAGTCACTAACAGGTTTAGCTTGTGACCCCAAAGCCATATTTTGTAAAATGCCCTATCCTCATTCGAATAATGCTTTTCAAGTATTTTTAAGGTCATTCTAAAAATGGCGAAACAATTTAGTGTTTCTAAAATTGCACATGAAATGATGCTACATGGGCACATATCCAAGGGTGTATAAGATTCTACGCAACTAGTCCAGTGATTAATGAAAGTATACAAGCATCACTCTACGAGACATAAAGGAGTCTGCAGCACATTCCCTCTACAATAAATAACAGGAAAAAATCTAGATGCAGTTTTTCAGATGTTTTTGGTGGTGTTCTCCAATTATAATTGGAGTTTTAAACTATGCTGATATAAATATTTAATACAAACCTTTATTTTGCAAATTACAAAGGAGAAACTCCATTTCTAATTAGAGCAAAGCACCAAAAGCACCTAAACAACTGCATCTAAATTTTATCCTAAATAAAACATGTCACCTATGATCAGACTAGATGTAACAGAAATACAAATGCAATAAAACAAGGGATCAAGACAAGTCCTAGCACACCATTCATACTTGTTTCCGATTGTCAACATTGTCAGATATCACCATTACCTTGCTGAGTCTTTGACTCATAGAAGAGCCTTACAGTTGAGTAAATGGTAGAGGGTTCAGCCATGGCACCATTGCCATAATCCCCACAAGCTAACCTCTTCGTAACAGGCGGGATGAGAGAAATGCCAAGCTCATCAATGGAGATGAGATGCCGCTCGGTGAAAGGATTGTTCCACATAAAAGTGTTCATGGCTGGTGCAACAAAGAATGGCTTGCTGTAGTCCCAGGCTCGAACGATGCATGTCAGTAGATTGTCACACAACCCTCCAGCAATCTACAATAGCATATACTTAAGTAATGAAAAGGAGGAAGTGGCAATTTTAAATGCTTAAGTACTTAAACAGAAACATGCATGTAAACCCTATGTAAGATTTACATACAAAAACTGAACACTAATGGATGGATAGGAACACCTATCATGGAGTGAACTTGACTTCACTATATAAATATTAGAGTAAGAATTAGGTATGTCATAGACATTCCAGCTAGTCTAACTTAATGTGAAGTAAAATATAAGCCAGAATTTTAACTTGTTGTGACTATGTAGAGGAGACAATATGCCACTATTTGTCAATTTAAGATAATAAAAAAATATATGAGCCTTAAGGTTTTGGGTTAAGGTGTAGTGTTAGGTTCACTTATATGGTTGTTCATGGCCAATTAATATAAATCTCCCTGGTATTTACCCATCTTAGACGCACAACAATTATTTACAATTTATTTAGGCTTATCTTATGGCATAAACACTTGTTTAAATATTTAAGAGAGTTTATGAAAATATCTTATTTTAATAAGCTATCCAGAATAGCTTTTGAAAATATAATCTTATTTTCTCTTCCATTGTAGAAACAACCTAAGCACTTATTCGATATGCACTTAATTAAGTTGTTTACCAAAATACATCCGTGATTACCTTGCCAAGGGTGTTTGCTGATAATGGAGCGATGACCATGATATCAGCCCATTTGCGAAGCTCAATGTGAAGTACACTATCACCTAATTTCTTCCAACTAGACCATTCATTGTCATCCGTGTATAGAACTACATCCTTGGGCATTGCTGCTCTATCAATGAAATGCAAAGATGCACTAGTGGAAACTGCTCTTACATCTGCCCATTCAGAGAAACAGTGACAAAGATTTGCAAATTTGACAGCAGCAACACTCCCACTAGCAGCAAGTAGAATCCGGGGCTTCCTTGGGGCAGCATCCACAGCCATAGTCTCTCCCTCTGCACTAACAGGTTCTGAACTGGCCATCACCCAGAGACTTCCACAGTGATCTTAAATATCCATGATTCAAACAGAAGTTTCAGCTCACGCATCATATTTTAGAATCCATCATTGAATGACAATAAAAAATCATCACATAGACAACATATGCAAATAATCATTTATAACAAGGTGCAATATCCACTGCATCAATGCAAAACTGATATAAGAGGGAATCCACCATTACAAATTCATAGTTACATACAGGCATTCCCCTCCCCCCAAAACAAGAACCCTAAAGAGAGAGTTGCCTGTAGTAACAATCAGAGACCATTAAAAGAGAAAAATAAAATAAAAATTAAAACAACATTGTAATGAAAGGGAGGACCAATTTTAATAGGGAAAATCCCGGGGACATGAGTTTCAAACTGAATTCCAAATTAAACAAAAAATATTCTAAAACAAAACACATCCCAGTACAGGAAGTGTAAAATCCAAGATTTCTATTCGCAGAAACCGCACCAAAAATTGGATCTTTTTTTTCCTAAAAATAATGATGGGGTCGAGTAAAATGGAAAGAAAAAAAAGGGTAAGAAATGCATGAGTAACAACATGAGCAGAACAAAGAGTGAAAGGGGGAAAAGGGAACAAGAAGTGGAAATGGAAATAACCAGGTGAGGGTGATTTTCCCGACAACAAAACAACCCTGACGCCGACAACACAACGCGTTTCACGTTAGTTTAGTGTTCCTGTTGTGCTTCTGTGAGTCAAAAACACATCGCCGGTTTCGGGCTGTGCAAATCTCTTCTGTTGAACTCAGCCCACAACAACGTTCGCACGTACTGCTTAATTTTATAGATTGTTGTAAAACTTGTATTAAATTAAATTTTACAACTATTGTTTTATAAACTTTAAATTAATAGGATAACTAATTTAGGATAACCACTTTTATTTTTCTTAAATGCTTTTTCCCCATTATTATCAAATGGCATGAGATTACTATGACTTTTTTTTATAGGTAAGATTACTGTGACTTAATCCGTAGACTTCGATTTGAAACTTAGATATACAATTGGATTAATTTTTTTTTTTTTTATAGAAATTAAAGATGATGTACTCACATACCAATTAATTAAGTTAGATTTTCTTAATAGTATATTAATGGTCTATTTAGGATAACTAAGAATTTTTTTAAAAAAACATTAAGAGTCTCTTTGTTCATGGAAAAATATAAAAGAAAAAAATGAATAAACTCATAAAATAAAATTAATTTATACATAAATTAATTTATAAACTTTCTCATATTAGTTTTCACAAAGTTTATTTTTAACTTAAACATAGTTAATTTTATCTTTTGAATAAACTTTTTTTTTCCTTATAAGTATTTATAAAAAAAAATATTTAAACAAACTCTAAATACTCGAAGAGAATTTTGTTGTTGATAATGAATAATGAATAATGATCATGCTTCTCAAGTAAAATTACCTTTTTGAAGAAAATTTGAGTTTTGAGTAAAAAAAAAATACATTTTCCTTCCTTTCAAATTGGGTGTGTAGTAGAATTATTTTTTAATTTTATCATATAAATATCTAAACATTATAACTTTGAGAATTTTACTAATCAACTTCTTTAAATTATTGATCAATCATTAATAAATGATCTTTTTATATTAAAAATATGAGTAATAATTCATAAAACAATATAATTAGAGTTACACTGATAATACTTTTTAAAATAGACTAAAATATACTTTTCATTTTTTATCTTATTTTTAACTTTTATTTTATTCTTTTATGTTTCAACAAATTTATTTAAATTTTGGTCCTTTAATTTTTAAATTTGAGTCTGATCATTTCTTCAACTTGAAAGTAATGTTAGTTACATTTTGCAATGATTATAAAATACTTTCAACAATTGGAAACCAATAGTAAGTTAAAGGATTAAAACATTGAAAAGTTAAATGACCAAAACAAAACTAATAAACCTTATGAAATTTTCTATCTATAAAAGTCACCTCCAATTTATCCCACCAAGATCTGCATTCTATAGCTTTTTATTCATTCATACATTTATATTTATTTAATTGAGCTACTATAGTTTAAGCATATCTAGCTTAGGTTACAGCCTATATATGCCGGGATTTTCATAGAGTTCAGGATTAAATACAGAATCAATCCACCCAATAGAGTGCAACAAAATTGAAATTATAGAAGCTTTTAACTTTCATGTTGCTTTGGAATTTCAAGGGCAATACAATGCACGTAGTCATCCCGACAACCAACAAAAATCCGGCCACCAATCATTAAAGGTGAAGAGAATACATCCCCTGGCAAGTTTAGCTTTGCAAATTCTTGCACATCCCGTCTTTGTTGATTTGCATCTTCGGAGTGATTCATGTTCACTCGAAGAAGGTGTACGCCTCCAGAACTGGAACAAATGCAAACTAACCTGAAAAAAAGGGTAAAAACATAGTTTGAAGTTGATAACTGGGAAACTGCACTTTCTATTTTATTTAATTAAGAAAACAAAGCTAACCTATCTGAAGAATGGGAAGCATCAGACTCCAGCTGCAAGTGCTCATCAACATAAGCAGATGCAGTAATTGGATCTCCAACATTGTATTCCCACAGTAGGTCCCCTTTCTCCTAGTGATAATCCAACATATAGAACAAAACAAATATTAACCTAACGAACCATTTTGAACACTGCACATTCTTATGTTTTTTTTCTCCCCAGAATACCTCTTAACACAATAATGTGAGAATAATTTCTTTAAATATGATCAGGCACGAAAGGACTCCTCCCAATTATATTTTTTCCTTATGCATAAATCTTAAAATCTAAACCAGAACCGTGTGCTTAAAGCTTAAGGAACCTGAACCCCTTTCACTTGAACCAATGACGCATTGATAACACAATTTTACATGGGACAATGATTTAATGTTGTTTATACAGAATAGGTTAATCTTATTTTCAGTGTTCAACAAGAAAACCTGTACTGGTTCACTAATATTAAAACTAAGTAAATGAACATTCAAATTAGTTACAGTTTAGGACAATTTTGTGTGTTCTTTAAAGTGCTAGAGCATAGAATAGATGTTTGTCCAATCAATACACGCTGAAAATTGAATATTTTTAAACTGCCAGATTTAAGGTATCACCGACTGTACAATACTAAATACTTTTTTAATGGTACCACTGGCACATACTCAAAGGCAGAATGAATATTACTTTTGCAAGACTTGAACGGATGCATGTCTATTAACTTTAAAAAAAAAAAAAAAAAAAACTTAAACAGTTAAGCGAGAGTCAAGAAACAACCAAAAAAAAAAAAAAAAAAAACCAAAGTCAAGAAACTATTTTACAATCCTCAAAATGATCAAACTTTGTATTAGCATTAAAGAACACCATAAGTCACTCTTTAGTCAGCAATTGCCCACATCAGGTGGATATGTGGATTCATCTCTACTCTTTCTTTTGAAGAGAGAGAGGTGGGAGTGGAATGCACAACAGTTGCTCGAAGTACAAGATTTTAAGCTTTGTTTGTCTCCTAACCTGATCTAATTTACTGAAAATACATGGCATACTAATTAGACTAAAGCTATGAAATATAACACAAAATGCATTGGAGCATCGTCAAAAAGGGAAAGGGGAGGGATAAAAATTGCTAATACCAAGCAGCCAATAAACTGATATACAGATTCAGCAATAATTAACTTTGGTCTCAGATAACGAATATAACTATAGTTAAAAAGTAGCAGGTCATGAATCTAATACAGTAAAAATTAAAATCCACAAAAAAGATAAAAGAGAAATCAGGAAACAAATTTATCTGTCAGTTCTCACCAGTTTGAATGAGTACACACCTCCGCTTCTGGAGCATACAAGCACCTAAGGTGGAATAAATAAAACAATTACTAATATAAATAAATCTTTCGCTGGTTATTTATAATGATGGAAATATATTTCACCTGATAACTCTATTGGATCAAATATCCTTTATTTGAATGCACTACAAGTAAACTAATTCAGTGAACACATTTCCCTATTAGTTAGTAGTTATTACTATATTGTATCCTGAACAGAAACCAACATAATCTTTCACAATCTTTTAATAATCTTGACAAAAGGATGTTAGGGGGCAAGTGGAAAAAGAATTAAGAAATGACTATGTAAAATCCATGAAGAGATTGATGTACCTCATGAGGAAGAACAGAAGGTATGCATGGCCCAGCAAATATTGGACCATCAGTTGTTTTCTGAGCAAAATTCAGCAACAAAGCACGTTAAAATTACTTTCATCCTGGAATATAATTTAGATTGCAACCATAATGTGGTCCATATACTTTATACCTTCCAAACAATGGATCCATTTGGATCCAATGCAAGAACATGGCCATCTACCAAGCAACATATTACTGCAAGAAACAGGAAAAGGCATACTGCTATAAGGACAGAAATTTACACAGGACACACATAATTAGAAAGACATACAATATAATCGAAGAAAGGCAAAGTAACAATACATACCAGTTCCATTGTGGGCGACAGCAAGAGAACCAAACACAGGGACTTCTAATTCATGTAGCCACAATATAGTAAATGGAGAAGCCTGGATTCAGAAAAGGGATTATTTCATCTGCTTAGGCCAATAGCTCTATTGACTTGAACATGTTGGCAACTTCAACACTCAGCAACATTAACATATTAATGCATCTAATGTTCAAATTTCAAACTAAGATTAATCTCTTGGGTCAATACTAACCAACTTCAATAATTTACTTTTTATATTTTTTCTCATCCATTCCAATTCAATCATCAAAGCTTGAGGCAGAAAAGCTGTTTCAAGAAAAAGAACTATGCAAAAGCAAATATGTGCCTGTTTATACCAGATTTGCTATAAATCGAAGTGCATGAAATAGCTCAAGTTGTGAACACCAGGCAAGCTACAAAATCCTAATTCATAATTCATTAAGCTGTCAAAATGCAGGACAACCCAAATGTTTAACATAGTGTACCTGTTTAACTCCATAGCCATCCTGTCAAAGGCAGGCCAAGAGGTTTTGGTAGACTTCTTTTAACCCATACCTTTAGTTGACAAGATTACATTATTATCTCAATATAACACTCTAGTCATGAAAAATTCCTTGTTTCTTTTCTTATACTTTTTTCTCTTTGTTCTTTCCTCTATAAATCTCTAGTAATTGCCAGTTAGGAAGACAAACATTAAATATTAAAGTCCTTGCTTCCTCTCCATTTTCTTTTTTTATGAATATATAATGATTCAGTTTGCAAGATAAACATAAAATCCCATAGTTAATGGAGTTACCAACAAATGAAAACCTCTGAATCTAAGAGGGAAGAAGCTGACATTTCTTAAAAAAAAAAAAATCACAAGAAACTAAATCCGAGGGCTGGAATTTGGGTATCTGGAAACAAGGCACTCTATATAAATACAGAATTGAAGCTCCACTAAAGAAATAAAAAGTATGCATGTATATTAATTGATTTATAAATATACCATACCAATATTGATATAGCTGTTATACGACCACCGGTAGAGGCTACATAAAGCAAGCCACGAACCTACACAAAACTAGTAAGAACTCTAGTAATTTTTAATTTAACAATATGTATACATTATGTCATTTTAGAAGGGAAAATTCACCTCATCAATTGCAGGTGACCCATATATACTGCCTCCACATGATAGCTTGTACACACAGCAATGTTTTTTGTAGTCAAGAGCATATAAGTTATGATCATGTGAGCCACACCTATATAAACATAAAACCATGCGAAAAACTTACAAAATTTCCAATCAAGCTACATGTAACATACCTTTTTAACATATATAATATATCAGGGACTTCTGACAAAAAGACACATTGGAACATGTATTATTTGCCATACACTATTAGACTTTGAACATGAAACTATTCAGCGGAAGGATCTATACGAGGGATATAAGGTCGGGAAGAATCTGGTTGATGTTAGCATATTACAATATGCTGATGACACCATATTTTTTGGGACAGCCTCTGTAAAAAATGTGAAAACCATCAAGGTCATGTTGAGGAGCTTTGAGATGGTCTCGGGGCTGAAGATAAATTTCGCTAAGAGCAGATTTGGGGTGTTTGGTATGAATGAACAATGGTCTACTACTGCTGCTGCGTACCTAAATTGTAGAGAGATGGCTTTACCTTTCTCATATCTGGGCATCCCCATTGGGGCGAACCCGCGGTGTTCTGAAATGTGGAATCCCTTAGTCAAGAAGTGTGAGAGTAAATTAGCCTCCTGGAAACACAAATACCTATCCTTTGGGGGGAGAGTCACCTTGATTAAGTCTGTCCTTAGCTCGATCCCTATCTTCTTTTCTTTTTTCAGGGCTCCGAAGAAGGTGATAAATAGGCTGATCAGAATTCAGAGACGCTTCCTGTGGGGTGGCAGTGCTGATCAAAAGAAAATCGCATGGGTCAGATGGGACTTGGTCTGCCAACCCACGGAATGTGGAGGTCTAGGAATTAAGGATCTAAGTACATTTAATCATGCACTACTTGGGAAATGGCTTTGGAGTATGTTCCATCAGCATAACGATCTTTGGGTGCTAGTGCTGGAATCGAAATATGGTGGTGGCTGGAGGAATTTGGTAGAGCCTAGAAGGTCTGGTAGAGAATCAATTTGGTGGAGAGACCTTAGCTTAGTTTGTATGCCAAATGAGGAGGGGAGTGGGCTTTTTAGAGGGATAAATTGGAAGCTGGGTGGCGGATCAAGAACATTGTTTTGGGAGGATGCGTGGAAGAATGAGGGGTTATCTTTAAAAGACAAATACCCAAGACTGTATTTGTTATCCCATCAGCAGCATCACTATATTCAGCACATGGGTATTCAAACCACATCGGGGTGGGAGTGGCAGTTTAAATGGAGGAGATTTTTTATGGAAGGGGAGGTGGACTCTGCAGTTAAGTTCTTAGAAGACATCCAAGATCTGGAAGTACAGGTACAACAACAACATGTGTGGCAGTGGGGGGCTGATATAAGTGGTCAGTATACAGTGGGGATTGCATATGGATTCCTTAATGGGGAATGGATAACCTCGAATAAGTCAGAAGCTCTCATGGATTTATGGAAGTTAAAAATTCCTAGTAAAGCATCTTGTTTTGCTTGGAGATTAATTGGAGATAGATTGCCTACTAAACTGAACCTAAGCAGATGCAATGTGGAACTTTCTGATTCTGTATGTCCTTTCTGCAGCAATTTTGACGAGGATGCGGCACACTTATTTTTCGGATGTGATAAAATTAGGCCACTTTGGTGGGAGGCAATGTCTTGGCTATCCATCTCTGGTGTATCTTCAGTAAACCCGAAAGACAACTTTAGCCAACATTCCTTCTATTACCATATTGGGATTAGCTCTAAGAGATAGCAAATATGGTGGGTAGCTCTGACCTGGTCTATTTGGGGACATAGAAATAGAATCATTTTTCAGAACGCGAGTTTTAATAGCCACAAGCTATTGGATGATGCATTATTCTGCTGCTGGTTGTGGGTTAAGAATCTGGAGAAAGATTTCAATTTCCCTTTTCATTTCTGGTCTTGTAATCTGGGGGATATTTTTTGTAATCAGGGGAGGTTTTAATTTAAACATCTTTATAGGGTTGGGCTGCACACAATCCAGCCAGCTTTTGGTAGCTTAATTCATGCTCTTTTCATGTATTAATCTCCCATAGGTTTGGTCTTTACGCCTGGATTGTTTCCTAGCCTTTCTTGTAATGTCTTATCATCTTTACTATATATATATATATATATATATATATATATATATATATATATATATACTTATTTTTGCTGATCAAAAAAAAAAAAATGAACTATGCAGTGAGAAGTTCCACCCTTGCTTCTAGTCTAATAATTAAAATTTGGTTAAATTAATCACCAAGTTCTTGAACTATTTGGAAATTTTTACTTAGGTTCTCAAACTTTTAAAAAAATTATAATTGGGTCGTAAAAAATGGCATTTGTTTTTCCGAAAGACAGGAGGAGAGTAAAGTGTCCTGTCAATCTAATGTCACGATCTATCCGACCTTACCATAGTCTCCCTCGGGGCGCGGTCAACCTAGCAGGTGTCATACCTTCTGACTGGGTCCCTGGGATTTTTAAAACCGCCAGACATTGTCATTTTCTTTCGGTTAAAGCTGCCATAAACTAACTTCAGGGACCCAATATTTTTTTATAATATCAAAGACCCGATTACAATTTTTTGTTAATTTAAGGATGTAATTAAAAAAAATCTCAAATAGTTCAGGGACCTACTAGTCATTTTAAACTTAAATTTTTTGTGCATGGTGGTATTTAGATTCTAAATATGGTTAGAAGTACGAACTTATTTAATGCACAAGGATTACTAATTTTAATGATTTATATTATTAGAAAAGAAATTTTATTAGAGAGGAAAGAAGAGAAGTATTACATGGGTATATTTTAAAGTAGATTTGTAGATTGTAAAAACTTAGAAAAAAAACAACCTAGATGTGGTGGCAATTGACAAAAGGATTGAAGGAAGATATCATAGCGGTAAAACTCATCCAGTATTTGATATAAAACTGAGAAGAGGTCAAAGTAAAAACAAAAACGTAAATCTATAATCTTTCTTGAATTACCCAAATGCCGAAAATACCATTACTATATAGAAAGAGGAGCAGAAAAAAAAAATACCAGATCAATTGTCTGCATGTGTCTACAACTGGCTGTCCTTTTACCTTCACGAGTTCAAAAACATAATTAGAAATTGACCACAGAAGAAGAAAGGGAAATGGGGGACTATGATGAAGTCATTTAACAAACAAACAAATAATAACCATAGCTTATCCCTCTGTATGAACAATGAATAAATGATAAAAAAAATAGAGATAAACAAAGGAAGGTACAACTAGGGGAGGGAGGATAAGACATCCTCCAAAATAGAAAACAAAAAATACAAGGAATGTGAAGAAAAAATATGCCACATCGTTGCTGTGCCTCTGCATATCAGAAATGGAAACTCCCTTGAAACAGCACGAGCAGAACACTTAAGAGAATCGATGAACAGAATCACTTAATATTCTAATCATTAACAATGTATATACCAACTTCTCTAAAGAAATGAAGATACTCAGTCAAATTCTTTCCACACAAATATTTCCCACATGAACATTTGGAAGAATAAAATATTATTTGGTTATTTCACATAAGACTTTGTTTGGTCAAAGTGAAAATGTTTTCACTGGATACCAAAAATTTAGCATTTTATACTATGCTAATAATAAAATGCTGAATTTATTATTATCATGAGCCAACTATCTTTTACATAACTGCCTTTATTGTAAACATGACGCACAAAAATACATGACCTATTTTTAATATGTGCAGAAATTCAATTTTTATTTAGAAAAATGGGGCAACAAGGATCAAACTCTTGACTGCCTGCCCTTTGTTCAAAGAAGCTTTAATAACTAACAACCCAAAAGCTTAAGCAGTTAGGCTGTTAGGTGAAGAAATATGAATGACTTTATTACATCTCTAACAAACAATGAAACATGGACAATCATGCTTGAGGTGTTGGAATGTTGAACATGTTTCTAACACTGGAACTTCCTCAACACCAGTAACCTCTTCATGTTAAAATAAAAAAGAAAAAAAAAAACTTGATGAAAGAAGGCAGACACCATAAAACCACAAACAAGAAAGTACAGGAATTTGAATGTTAAAACTAGATACCTCGCCAGAAGTTTGGAAAATCCAACAGATGCGTCCATTCAAAAAATCAAGAAAATATATTTTTCCCATGTAACATCCAACAACAACCTAGAGAAATGCCACGTGTTAGAACAAATAGATAGAATCTTATAATCTTATTGGACTAGAATAACTTAATATTTAATAACAAAGGAAAACCAACCTGGGAAAAGTCAGAAACAATTGCTGCTGTACATTCAATGCGTCCTTCTAGTTTGATCTCCCACTGGACAGAACCACTAAACCAATTATTAGGTAGCAGCTTTACTTTAGTAGTGCTAGAACAGAAAATAGAAACCAAAATATAGTTCTAGCATAAATAGTGAATGCCTCTGCTATGGCCGAAGAGCTTTATATTGTTAACCCTCTATTTATAAGCTACAAAGCAAATCAGTATTACAACAATTGAAGCACGTGACAATATAAAATGTATGTATAATTCAAGCACTGATGTAGTTTTAGGCAATAGGAATAATGCAACATCGACAGAGATGTCTATTCTTGTCCAATTCAAGCATAACATTGCAAGATTGTGCAAATTAAATTTTAGATAGTAGACTAGTAGTTAAAATTTCCAATCTTTTAAGATATTTTAAGTTTTAAGTTTTAACAAATTTAAAACCAGAACATATGATATAGTAAATTTTGTTCCGCATCCCTGATCAGTTTTCTTGTTCTTCTGGTATGAGTATTCTACATATTGATGCTTTTTACAAAAGTGATATCATCAAGATTCTATGTGTTTATATGTAATACTGAACACATACCACAGAAAATACAGCAATACACTTGCTGTCCCAGACAAAAGTCTCCTACAATGAGTATTCTCTGTCCACAAACTTCAAATAACAACACACTTGCCTAATTACACACCATACTTTGAGATATAATCCTAATAAATAATTGTCATTTGTTATTTTCTGTGAATAACCTCCATCCTGCAGTTTCTAATACAGAACTAATATAAAATTGCTAATATAGGATAAGTTATTTTCTATCACATACACTCCTAATAATAATTGCCTCCAATCCATCAATGGATTTTTCCTAACCCACTTGGATCTCAAATCCCATCCAATCCACATCATACATCAATCTATACTAAAAGATTATAAACTGTACAAGAAATTATCATGATGCCAATTGCACAATTGGTCAAATATTAGATGAAAAAATGAGTTATTGCTGGTATGCAAATTTTCATCAGAACCTGGAGATTAAACTATAAAATGAAAATTCAATCAAACACAAAATTTTGATCACTTTAGATTGATAATAAGACAAATGTGAAGCAACAGATTTACCTTCTGGCATTTATGCAGAGAAATTTATGAGAGTGAGATCCAATGAACAAATAAATGTCTGTGCCTTTAAACACAAGCATTGGGGAAGCATCAACACAAGATTCCATGTAAACTTTCCAAAAGTTGTTCATGTGACCTCTGCTGCCTCTTGGAACATTTACAGACCAAGTTGTTTGGTGTGTATCAATTACTGTCTGCTTCCCTTTATGCAACACCTTGTTGCATCGGCTAAATGAGAATGATAATAGCGAAGGGGAATACCATGGGAGTGATTCATCAACGCATGATGTAACATCTATCAAACCCCTCTTTAAGCGTTTATAAGGAAAAGAATCAAGATCATTATCTTTGGAAATCATCCTTGACTCAAGAGGACTAGAATTGTCAGCATGATTCTTAGAAATATGGTTATCTTGTCTGTCTGTGTTTATTTGCCTACAACAATCCAGCCTGTTATGCAAAGGGCATGATCCCTTTTTCTGGAGAAGAGCCATACAAAGCTTAAAAGGAGTTGGATAGTAGTAAAGAAATTTCATGTCAATCCCCAAACCATAAGCAACATGCGCAGCAGAAAGAGAGTTACCGCCCATCATAAAGAAATCATCATCATTACAAACCTTTTCAACCATTAAAGCATCATGAAACGCCTGTTAAAGCAATTATTAAATCAAAATCCTTAATTATTCAGAAAAGTCTTTAATTCAGTAAGCAATAATAATTGACTGAATTTCCAGAAGAAAATACCTGTAGTGGACTCAAATTTATTGCATGAATAGTTTAGGAGTAAAAAATTTTCATGCATAGAAATACACAAATGAAATATATAGAAAATGTCTCATTATATTAGAGGTTCATAAACTCATTCATCATTTATAATGCATCATAGATCACACAATGGAAAGACATGTATATGCAGAACAGTCACAATTTTCTAAGGAAATTTTATTAAAGAGAAAAAGGGTGAAGAATCCTCCAAGCAGTCATGTGAAATTAACAAATGAACATGCTTGAAATAAAATCAACAGCATATTTAACCCAAGTTAATTGGGGTCAGTGATGCTTGAAATAAAATATAAAATATAAAAAAAAAAAAAACGAACAAGCTGACTTATAAATTAGTCCTTCAGAGATGAATATTGCCAAGAAAGACAATGTTGACAAGGCAAAAACCCATTATACCTTGTGCTAAAAAATCAATTAAGAACAGGGCAGCAAGGTTTGAACTTGTAACCACTGGGTCATAGAGGCCTCTAAAAAATCATGGCCATACATTTTTTTCATTTATAGCAATAACATAACAATATCAGTTTATTCCCAATCAAATTAGACAATCACAACAAGAGAGCTGCTATCAACATTCATTAACATTCACTCTAATATATTGTCACCCATTCTCTCTTTCCGTTGGGCAACAGGAAGCTTAGGCTTTGTAGAGCAACTAACAGACAGAAAACAAAATTATGAAAATTGAAGCAAGCACTTTTAGAAGACAGACACAAACCCACTCTCCCCCACTACCTTTTTTTTTCATTTGTTGCATTCTTAGCCAGTGGTAAGAAGTTCTTCAGATACAAGAGGCACACGATAAAATCAAAGCACAGAGTCTCTTAATCAGAGTTTTCCCAAAAATGTGGAGAAAAAATGAATTAGAATTTGATACTAGTCATGCATGCCAGTAAATGTCAAATACTTTACAGCTTACATTATTGTTCAAATCAAACTATGAAAATTCAATTTACAAAGTATAGTTCAATACAATGAGGTCCAAGGAGAAATTGTGATTTCTGTTGAGACACAAAAGATAATTTGTGATTATAAAACAGTGAAACGAACCTTTTTAATAAGTTGCAGAAGATTGCTGCAGTCGATGTTACTAACTTTATCCTTGACATTCTTTGTCAATAGTGCTGAGCCAACCAACAACTCATAATTAACTTTACCACTAGGAGACACGGGAAATGATTCCATAAAGAAGAAGCGGTTGGGAAGTACAACTGATGGAAGTTTGTTAATCATCCAACTTCTGATTGCGGGTATTAATAATTCACCCGATCTTTCCTTTTTCTTTAATATGATAAAAGCTTCAAGAAGCACAAGTTCTGCTTCATTATTTCGACAAACTACAGCAGCATCATTTATATACGGATGTTCCCTTAGTAATTCTTCAACTTCTTCTAGGGCAATACGCTGTCCATTGATTTTTATAATGCGGTCTTTTCTTCCCAGAAATACAAAGTCACCACTTGGCAACTGTTTGACTAAATCACCAGTTCTAAAGTATAATTGGCCTTGGCAAGCATTAACAGAATCACCACAACTGTAGCTTTGAGGCAACTTTGCAAATGCATCAGACATATTATGTTCATTATAGTAATCCCTAAAGATGCCAGAGCCACCAACATATAGTTCTCCCTCATTTGATGCACCATTTTCATTAAGAAGCATCATCACATCACAGTTAGTTATGGGTAAACCTATTGGAACACTGGTTACCTTTTCTTCCTTCAAAATTAATGGCATCCTCTTGCAATCAAAATATGTACAGTCACCAGAGACCTTAGTTTAAAAAAATGGAAAAGAAACAGAAATGCATTAGTCAATGATAATTATACAAAAGACTAGAAGAGTGTACTGTGACAAGACAAGCACCATGACAAAAACTCATAAATTTGCATTAAAAAATAATAGAGAAAAAGAAAACAAATGCATTAGTCAATGATAATGAGACAAAAGACAAGATGCAATGTAGATCCTTATGATAAATCTACTGTACATAGCTCAAGTTGCACCAAGTTCCAATGGGATTACTTAACTCAAGATCAAGTCATGGAGATATAAGGTTGGTTGGGTGGTAAAAGGAAAAGAAGGGAAGGAAGCGAAGGAGGGAGAGGTCGTGGGTTCGAATCCCTCCACTAACAAAAACACTAACATTTAACAACTAACATTGGCCGATCAAAAAAAAGAAAATGTCAAATGACAGTATTGGGACTTGGGAGTATATTTCAGATTTTAAAATTTTGGGAATTGGGAGCTATGGAGTATATACTTCAGTATACTGATAAAAATTTGTTGGTTTTCAATTCATATTTGTATACTGATTGATTGATAATATTTGTTGTGTTAGAAGTATTGTGTTTCACACATGTATGTTTTTTTTATAGGTGATTCAATATTTTTCTTATATTATGTAAACTCTTACGAGTTTATGAGTAAAGTTTACAAGTCAAGTTAGCCTCAACAAGTTTACCTAAAGTCTCTAGTTTGACAACCTTGTCCATACCTACAAGAAGTGTAGTAATTTGGCACGGGAAACAAATGAATGAGTCAATGCAATAAAAGTGATCTCAGTTCTCACTCCCACCCTTCCCCCCTTCCCTCCCTTTTTGTCATTGCAGCAGCAGGGAAGATGTTCTAGTAGTTAGTGATAATAATTGTTATGTGTATCAAGTCGTAACTCTCTTTCTAATTAATTCACTTGGTCTATAATATCTAACATACCAACTACATAAGCATTGAATTGCAGTAACAAAGCAAGAAAAAACAAGACAGAAGGTAGGAAATATTTTGTAATTACCTTGACGCATTGAAAGAAACAATTTTATATCAAAGTTGTGGGTGCAAGAATGTCATAACAAGAACCAGACAGCAAATGTTAATAATGAACGCTATTGGAAAATCTCAAACTATAGAAAGATAACCTTCTGCTCTTACCTCAGTACTTCCATATAAATTCAAGATTGATGTCTTTGGTAATATAGTTGAAAGCATCTCCCATAAGGTCAAAGGAAAAGTTTCACCACTAAGCACAAGCAATTTCAGTGAATTTTCAACTCGCATGTTAGCATGGGTTTGCAATCCAGGAAGAATAGTCCTCATTAGTGATGGAACAGTTGTAAGCCTATTAACAAAATATGCCTACAGAAGCGTTTAATATAACAGGCAAAGTAAGAAATTGAAAGAAATATAATTTCATTACTAGTACTAACTGATACTGTGATAGAAACAAACAGAACACAGAAGGCTTCCCAATCGTATATGATATTTAAAATATAAATCTGGTAATATTATTGGATAATATTGGCAATACATAAATAAAAAAAGCACAACCAGAACTCCCATACCTGCAGAAAATCTATTATAGAATATATATTTTCTTTTAGTTCGTTGAAAGGAGGAATGACTAACACACAAGCAGTCAAAATAGCACTGAGAAATTCTTGCAGGTGGTCAATGAAGCTAACTGATGAATTAAACAACAATAGTTCCTGCCCATTCAGAGGATACATTCCTTGCATCCATAAAAAGCGATTTGAAAGACCTAGCAAGAATGAAAAAGTAAAACAAATTGTAACATATCAAAATCACAATATATATATATACTGATATACATAAAATAAAATAAAATTATGGATACAAAACTTTTATTTTAAAAACAGATAATTTAGAGAGGAAATTGTTTTGTTTTGATAACAAATTATAAATAACTTTCAATAAAAGATAAACACTTATGAACTCCGAGAGTCTGTGTGCTAATTGTTACATTGTTACAGTAATATATTATGTTACACCTCCAAAAGTTTGCATGCTAACTGTTGCCCCATAACAATAAATCCATAAGAAATATCTTTTATAGCTCGAATATGCATAATTGCATTATGAACTCATTTCTATAAGAATATCCTTCCACATAATTTCTCATGGGAGCTGTTCTGGACTAGGGTTGGGCCCAAGAAGGACCAAATGAGTTGTCCACACAGAGGACTAAAGATAAGAAATGGGGCTATAAAAAAAAACCCTTAACCTAAGCACTTCAAGTTATGATATCTCTCTATCCATCGCCTCTTGAATCTACTCAATACTGACTTGAGCATTAGAGTCCTTACAAGTGACACTCCTCACCATTGCGGAGCATGGATGACCATCATTGAAGGACCAACATACTTCCTTGAGATCACAAGGTACTTGATCGCACCCCTCTAGGCTTGTGAAGAACAGAACCCTATCACAAGCCTTTCCTATATCAACAAAGACCATTTGCAAGTCTTTTTGCTTCCATACCAAACCTCACAATAAGTATACATTTTTTTTTTGGTCGGCAAAAAAAAAAAAAAAATATATATATATATATATGTATATATATATGTATATATATATATATGAAGAAAAGGATAGATACAAGAATATGAAAAACAAAACAGTCCGTGAGATCAAAACCAACCTATGGCAACCTAATACATAGAAAACATGAATTTAAGTGCCATAGATAGGAGAATACATGGTTGGGCTCCCTGGCATAAAACTGAATGGATCTCCAGATAGGAGAATACATCTAAACAAGATGTTTAATTCAAAAAAGTAGAACTATAACTATTGAACATTGATTTACTTCATACAAAATTTTATAATTCCTATTATCCATTAAGGATATCAAAATAAATAAGAATCATAATAATACATTATGTTAAGAGTCAAAAACCATAATATGAAAGAAACTTGGAAACACAATCAGAAGGTTTTGATAAATATGACATGCTTCTTCTCATGTGTAGCACAGAAATAAGAAAACATGGGAAACTAATATGGCTTACAATGTAATGTAACATTTTTTAGTAAACAAATCTTGCTTTTATGTTCAATAACAGCTACAGCAAACCACAGTAACGAGTTACCTTGTTCGGTGCCACACACTCCTTTAGGCTTTCCAGATGATCCAGATGTGTACATCAGATAGCTGAATGATCTTCGTTTTTCATTGGCACAAGGCCATGTTAAATCTGTTGGACCACTACATACTTGAATGTTTTCATCAATGGAGTAATTCAAAACAGGACAACTAATTGACTTTAGCAGCCAATGTGATTCATCAAGCTTGTCCAAGTTGCTTTTACCAAAAGAAGATTGGGACCCTATAATGAGATCAACATTTGAAGAAGAAGCAACAGACAATATTCTTTCGTTTGGCCAAAATGGATCCAGAGGCAAGAAGGCTTCCCCACACCTCAGTACTGAAAGAACAGCAACAATATATTCAACAGAAGGAGGCATATAAATGCCCACAATCTTTGGCCTATACTCTCCACTTGATTCAGCCATCACCCCTTCACTAGGCATGACAGTTTCCAAGGACTCAGGTGTCTGTACAGTTCCCTCTTCACAGTTGACACCATCGTTATCTGCAGCAGAATATACAGTATGCCATCCATTCTGACACAAAAGATTCAAGCATTTGCAAAAACTTCTAAAGATATTTGAGAAAATGGAAGCACATATTTATTTTCTTAGCACAAGTTAACCATCCAATGATGCCTTATTCACTTTTTTTTATTACCATGTAATAGATACGAAATATCCACCAGTTTTGTCAATAATTAATATCTGTCAGGAGTCTAGCTAATCACCTTTAGTGGGGTCTCCCCTCCCAACCACATTTATTTTTTCATTCACAAGATTCAAACCCAAGACCTTATTTAAGGGATTAGAACCTAGTTCTACTCAAGGCCAAGGTAATGTTCGTGTCTTCACTCATAAGCATTTCATATTTTCATAATATTAAAGTGAAAAATAACCCATTCCCTCACTTTCCCACCAACTTCACCCACCCAAACACACCATAAAACTAGCTTCCCCACTCTAATGGACCATGTAACAGCACATGAAAAACTCACATGAGAGTTTTATTCTCAATGTTGTCATTAACAAACAAGTAGCTTACATAAGAGTTGAAAACTAACTGACTAACTACCTATCTAACTACTGGGTCCCACCCGAAAGTCTCGCATTGCTTAGGAATCAAGGCCAAGAGCAGTTTATAATCACCCTTCTGCCTCGACCCACCGAAGCAAAGCGGACAATACGTCGGGATACCGTGAACTAACTAAATCAGCGAAGTTAACCAGAATACTAACTATCTAACTAACAATTAACAAATTAACATTTGCCAATAAAAAAAATGTTTCATCACTGAGTGAATAACTAACCTCGAGATTGGCCTGTGATCAAGTGCGGGTCATCCGCACCAAGCAGGATGGAGCGGAGGCGGAAGCTGAGGGAACGAACGGCGTTCGAGACACGAGAGTAAGTGAAGGAGCGGTCTCCATGGTACAGTGGCGGAGACGTGGACTCGACGCGCTTCTCCAAGAGCGTGGCAATGTCGCCGTCGAAGTCGGGGATGGTGGAATTTTCGCGGTGAAACTCTCGGGAAAGGAGGGCCACGCCGGAAGCGTGAATCGCTGCGATTTTGTTAGGGTTTGCGGACGCTGTTCGGAAGAATTCGTGGGAAATGCAACAGAACTGTGTCTTCTTACTCTCCTTCTCTGCGCTCATCGTGCCATCGTCGTTCGTCGGTTTCTCAAAGTTCTTTGGTGTGTTTGTTTTGGCTGAAAATAAGTGCGCTTAAAAAAAGTGATTTTTAATTGTGCATAGCATGTTTAAAGCCACCTTTTCTCCTATAAATATATAATTTTTTCCAATAAAAAAACTTTTCATAAAGCAATTCTAATCTTATATCCGAAATATCTTCCAAGTGCTTTTCTGTTACAAAATTTAAGTTAAAAGCTAGTCTAACATGAGCCCAACCAAAATCAGCCTGTAATACTCGAATTATGAAAGTAATACGTTTCATAACACATTTTTTATTTGTTTTAGGTTTAATTTGCTAAGTTTGTTTCTCTCTCTCTCTCTCTTTATTTTGAAAGTAAGCGTACCACAACCAAAAATCATGAGATTAATTCATACGAAAAACGAAAAGAGAGTCAAGAAACAATTCCATGATATTAATACACAAGAAAATAGAGTATAAATCAACGGACAATTCATTTTCCCCCAATATAAATGATGGTACAATGGGTACCAGTACCCATATATCAATGCTAGGAACTAACCCAAAAGCCCCCCCCCGAAAGGCATGTGCTTCATACACCATCAGCTTTTCTCCTACATCATTTGAATTTTTCATAATTCTGTAAATGCCCTTAATGAATGAAAAGCACATAAAGTTGTGCAATGCTGCTTCACTTTACGGGACAATAGTAAAAGCACATAAAGCTGGGTATTGCTTGGATTATTTTGTGTTTTGCATTTGGTTTGTTTGAGGTGTACATTCCGTTGTGGTTGAGCTGTGCATTCGTGGAGGTGGTTTTTGGTTGGTTTTCGCTGGAGTGGTGCGTGTTTGGCGGTGCAGGTGAATTTTTTTCCCTTGCAGATTCGGTAATCCGTAAGAATTACACGAATTAGGAAATCCGTAATTGATGGTGTGTGCATTACGTTACAGATTAGACAATCCGTATAAGTCATACGGATTAGGTAATCCGTACGATTATGTGATCCGAATGATATTCACGGATTAACTGATCTGTATGACTCATACGGATCAACTAATCCGTATGAGTCAAAAAACAAAATTAAAAAGTTAATTAGTTGAGTTTAATTTTTTAATTTTTTTATTGAGTAGATATCAGTTAAAATTTTAACTTTTGTTTAAATATAATAATAACAAAATTAAAATTTAATTTTTAAATAATAACATTAACAAATATAAATAAGGACACATTAATTATAAGTAGTATTTAAACAGATGTAGTTGTGCATAATAAAAATTAAAAACATATTAAGTAACGGAAATTGGTACGAGAGAGACGGAGACAAACATGAAAAAAAACTACTTAATAAAATGAAAATGACAGAACATGTAGTTGTATCACTCTAGTGACCATCATGCGAAACATTTGCATCGAGTATTGGCCCATGTTGATTGGTAACTGGCTTGTTAAAAATAGCTAAGATTTGTATTGGACAAAAATGTTTTCAGTAGTTGGATTCTGCTAACACCTTTAACACGTCTTCATCGCTTATCAACTCTTTTATGTGATATTTGATTGTGTTGTCTGAATAAGCGTAGTGGGATGATTGTCAAAAAAATAATTTTATTACCATCTTTGAGTTGTGAAGGAATTTCAAACCTTATTGGATTTGTTCCAGTGAAGGAATAACCCCACAAAATCGCTTTGTCGTGGTATGTTCCATTTGCCGTTGTAATATAACATTGTATCATGTGTTGGGACGATGGTGATCGAAGTAGGTTAAGTATACCATCGGCTGTTCTGTTGATGGTACATAATATTTCTATAGGACCAGCACTTGACATTTGCTCATTGTACATTAACATTGTGCAAACATCATCATCATTTGTAAGTTGAAGAGAATGAAAAAAATATTGTTGACCTGCATATAGGGATGGTTGTCGGTAGTACATTTGACCAACAAATTGATCATTGGTTAGCAGAAGCGTGTCGTGAATCCTACTCTTGAGTGTCTGAAAAGAACACTCATTAGGAACTAACATTGGTATTGGAGTAGGACTTTGAAAATAAACACCAGTTTCGTCGTGTTTGATTGATCCATTTGGAAATATTAAGGACACATTTGTTGATTATGTTAAGGACACATGGCTGAATCCCCATAAAGAGAAATTTGTGACTACATGGACTAATAAAGTTATGCATTTTGGGAATACAACAACAAATAGGTTAATATGTTATTTGACATTGTTTAATTTGACATTTCGTTAAGTTTATTGTCTTTCAAAATAATTTTTTTTTGCCATTCAATACAGGGTGGAGTCTGCTCATTGGACCTTAGAGAGCCTACTGCAGAATAGTATTGGCAACTTATGCACTGTTTGAGATGCCATGAACAATATGATCACCTTGCAACATACTGAAATCAAGGCATCTTTGGACAAAAGCGCACATGTGGTAGGACATGTTTTTAAAGTTACTTTGTACAAGAGACTTGTTGGCATGGTGTCCAGGTACGCGTTAAACGAAATTGCTGCTGAGTATGAGTGAGTCCATTATGCAGGAAAAAATCCTTCTCGTTGTGGGTGTGTTCTAAGAACAACACATGGTTTGCCTTGTGCGTGTGAGCTAGCCAAGTATGTACTTGTGAGCATTCCAATTGACATCGTTCATATTTTTTGGCGGAGATTAAACTTTTCAGATGAAAGTATGGATGAATCTGAAGTCACCATTACTAAAGAGATGAAAGTCATATCTAGTCGATTTGAAAAACTTGATTTGTGTGGAAAAATGACACTAAAGAGTAAGCTTAAAGAGATCGCGTACCTTGATTTAAATTCCATGTGCCATCCCCTTGATAAGGTAAAAACTAAAGGTGCTCCAAAGAAGAAAATGAGAAAGCACGAAAGGTCAACGAGAAGGGACCCGTCTTACTTTGAGTATGTAGACGAGTTACATTCCATGCAGAATAGTTGCTCCACTCCAAAACAATCCATTTCCTCATTTAATGTTATGCTGCAACACGGGATGGTTCCAATTCCAATGCTAGACCAATTTCATCCATTTATGCATAAGTTTATCTTAGATATCACCGATGTGAAAGCTGATGGTAACTGTAGATATCGTGTAATTGCTGCCTTATTAGGTTATGGTGAAGAATCTTGGTCTTTGATTCGCAATCATTTGCTCAAAGAACTTGCAGAATGGACTGATCAATATATCGCCTTGTTCGGTGGGATACATAGATTTGAAAGCTTAAAGCGGTCCCTATTGGTTGATGGATTGTCAAAGGTAAACCATCGTTGGATGTCGGTTCCATATGCTTTTACTACCAAACCATTATGCATTTAATGTATTTCATTAGCTGTGTATTTACAGGTTACTATGGATAAATGGATGGATATTACGGATGTAACACCCCATATTTGTGGAACCACAGTCAATTACTAATGTAAAATGTTAATTAGAGACAATACAAAAATTTAGGAAAAATGACGAAAATGCCCCTGGACACTTTGAAAATGACCAAAATACCCCTAGGTATTTTAGCAAGATATTTTAAGGAGGAAATCTTATAAATACCCTTGGATGCTTTGGAAATGACCAAGAAAACCTTTAGGGC
>PYAF01000042.1:979586-993915 GCA_007407185.1 Glycine tomentella
TGGCACACCATGTGTTTGATAATTTGTTACAATGAATAAAATATGTTTAAGAATGTTTGGCTTGAATCCTTGTTGTTGAATTTGAATTATATTTGCATGGTTGGTTGCTTTAGCAAAAGTTATGTATTATTTCATGTGTTGCTGAGTGTTTCCTATGGAATCTACCATGTGTCTGATGAACTATGACTTATCTGTGAAGGATTTATGGAGTTGAACTATGGCTGTATACTAAGATGTTATGTAAAGCTTTATGTGATAATTGAAAGAAGCTTTATAGGTTATTTAAAAAAACATATGTCATGAGTTGTCAAAAATATTGAGCTTTGAGGTGTATGTGATATGAGAAACCGAGAAATAAAGTAATGGTTAAAAGTAAATAAAAAATAAAAGCAAGCCATGGCATATTTCATTTGCATTTAACCCCTCAGAGTGGAGGGAGGTTTCACTAGAGTGGGTGAAACTATTTTGACTATAACCCCTCAGAGTGGAGGGAGGTTTCACTAGAGTGGGTGGAACTATTTTGACTATGGTACCATGTAAAACCATCAGAGTGGAGGGATGTTCCACTAGAGTGGGTGGACTATCTGAAAGCTAGGATCTTTTGAATACTGTATGTATTGTGTGTTCTTTTTATAATTAAGGTTTTATCCCTCTGTGTTTATATATGTTTTATTCAAACTATGTTTGTCATAAACTTACCCTATTTTGTGTCTGTGGTTGACACCTGTGATGACCCCAATGTATTTGGACGAGCAGGAAAACAGTGGAGCATAAGCTGAGAAGAATTTTGAAGAAAAGATGATGAAGATGTGTTGATGATTTGTACTAGAATTTAAATTATTTGTATTTTACGTTGGCTTGTATTTGGGACTGTATAATGAACTATACTTTGGTCTGTATTGTTGGACTGTACTTGATCATTATAATTAAACCGTGAAGAGAGAATTCATTCATAATATAAACAACTAGTAACATGTGCAAACAAAGCGAAAAGAATTTTCATAAAATTTATAACTAATCTGATCCTAAATCAAAGTGGTCACAAAATTTCATCTAAAATCAATCAAGCACGAGAGAGTAAAAGAGAGGCGTTACAACGGATATGGGTCATGTAATTGCATCAAGATATAACATCATTCTAGTCTCTCTTTCACTTGAGCAAAATATGACATTCTTTTCTCTAAGAAGCCAACCTTATAGAGATCCCCAGGTTCATCGCATTCTATGCATTGTTCATGTTTTTGGTAACCACTTTGTTCAGATATGATTTTAACTGTTTGCCTTTATTTGTTATTACTTTCAGTGTGTTGAACCTAGTTAATTTTAATTTGGTTTGCCTGCAAATAGGTATTTTTATGAGAGAATTGTCCGTTGCCATACACGACCTTCTTGTGGGCTAATCACTGTACCAAGGAAGCTGAACAGTGGCCTGCTTATTATATTGGTTGAATGCAAATGTATACAAAATGTATTAAAGTACGCACACAACACGTTGACTTACGAGATGCTTAGACAATTTCAGAATAATGGAAGTACTATTTAATTTCATAAATGTTCAAATATTTAAATATTAGAATTCATAATTCAATATGTTGTCCAACATCAAAGTACATCAATGATATAAACAAAAGTCAAAGTCGCCTGCGCTGTGTCTGTCTAGGTCGTATAGTTCGTGTATACACTATGTCGTCATCTGTTACACCTCGAGCAACACGCAATAGTTGCTCAATCATAGAGTATGCATCAGTGCCCTCTGTCACCATCCTCGAGTCAAGCATATGTTGCAACCCCTCAGCCATCTGTTCGCAAGCAACCTGAAATAAGCACATATATCATTATAAATAACGTAGTATATCATTAAAGGGATTTCGTAGTGCATATAATATAAAATGTTTAATTGTGTACCATTGCATGTCGCGGGGTCTGCTCTGGCGTAGAAATCGCCTCATCTAAATGTGCGCCGACATCGTCACGAGGCTGTTGCACCGGGGGAGGTACTAGTACTGGTGCAGTACTTGCCTCTGCACGACAACGTGAACGAGCTGCCTCGTACTGTGTCGGAGTCATCACTGGATGTGATACACGATAAAACCACTCCATATATCCAACAACATGTTGACCCGAATAGTCAACCAAGTCCCCAGTCGCACCAATGTAATCTGTGAAGTACATCTATCTGTCGTCTACATCCTCCTCAGAAGGCAGTTCTGACTCCGTCACCTCTGGAATGTGCTGAACATATCCAAACTGTCTCAGGACCCACTCTAGTAAATACCTGACAGTACATGGACACCATCTGATGGCCCCAAAATACAATGATATCATCTCAAACTCTCTGTGACCACGGTGGTCCTGATACGGCGTCCAACAAACATCAGCAGTACTCAACCTATCTATACGCGACCGATAGGTTGCCAGAGGTAACACCTTCGCAATCTTCCAACGGCAGGCACGTGGTTGAACCTCCTGATACTCATCATTCGGAACAACATTCTCTACCATAGGAAAATGCTCATATATCCAGCACTGCATATTACAATGAATTACTGATTAACACATTAACAATAACATAGAGCGTTTACTGGTAATACACTAAATAACAGAAATAATAACCAGTAATACCCGTAATAGCGTAATGTAGCCAACCAGATGCTTCCCATGGTGCTTACATGCATAATTCAAGTTATCATACATGTGTACCAGAGTAGCCACTCCCCAAGCGTATCTGGCAGCTTCATCCATGTCGCGGAAAACTTCCAAGAATACTACACCTATATGTGTGACACTCTTGTTAGCAAACAGAGTGCACCCCACTAGATGAAGCAAGTAAGCCCTCGCAGCCAATGTCCACTGCCTAGCTTCACACTTCTGATAGTACAAGTCTCGTAGCTAGGAAAGCCGAACATATGCCCCATGGCATTGGGTTGTCTCAGCATCGACTTCTTCAACGGTTACCTCTAGCAGATCAACCAAAATCGTAATCGCCTCCCGTATGTCGATTGCATCATAGGAATGCAACGTTCCCATAACAGGGATATGCAAGATCGAGGCCACGTCATCCAGCGTCACTATGA
The DNA here is from genome assembly GCA_007407185.1 of Glycine tomentella. Lineage (NCBI taxonomy): Eukaryota > Viridiplantae > Streptophyta > Magnoliopsida > Fabales > Fabaceae > Glycine > Glycine tomentella. The sequence goes on from PYAF01000042.1 coordinate 982,661, forward strand.
CTTCCCCCACAGGCAGGTGGAAACTACTGGTTTCAGGGTGCCATCTCTCCACAAAAGCAGATAGCAATCCCCTGTCCCCAGTCTCCACACAGCAGGAGATCAAAGGAGCTAGCCCCGATGCAGCCACTGGACAAAATCTGAGCTGCAGTATTGTATGCTACTACTTTCCAATTTCCATCACCTTTATTCCCCAAATTTCTTTGATCTCTAAGCACATCAGCTAGCACACGCTCCATTTCCAAATTCCATGTGAAGTAACTTCTTGTGTCCTCACTGGCCATCTTTCTTTTTCCACTTGACTTGTTCTTCACATTGCTTGATTCCATTTCTCTAGATCAAACAATAATAATCTCACATATATAATTGCATATATATAAAGGTAAGATATGTCAAATTAGCATTGTACGAAAGTATAAAGTTAATTACACATAAAAAGAAAATAAAATCCAAAGTATTATGAAATATAAAAATCCAAAGTATCACACATACATGAACATAGAGTCAATTACACATAAAAAACAAAATCCAAATCCACTAAAAATATCTCCCTAATCAAAGTTTCTTCTTATTACACATACATGGAACTTCAAATATTCTTTGCTTACTTTCATTATAGCTCACAAGACATTCTTGAATTGCCTACTTATTGTTTCCATGGATCTACAATAACTAAAGTGCACAACTCTATACTTTAGGTTGTGAGCAAGGATATGCAAAAACATTAACACAGCTTCAGTTATAGGAACATTTCTTGTTTTTACCAATTGCCCTTTCTCTTGTAAAATTCTACAAAGCTTAAAAAATGCCTTTTTACTGACCCTTAATTGTTCAATGCAATCAATTTCTGTTCCCCTATATAAACGATTGAGGAAACTACGCCTTTCTAATTCCAAATTTTGGATAGGTTCCTTAACAAAGTACTTGTCATGATACCAAGTCATTGCACCCAAAAGCATGATGACAACACTAACAATAATGAAAAATGCTTGTTGAAGTTCTTCTTCCTCCTCTTCATCTCTGATACGTTTTCTTGAAGCAATTGAAGCATCAACTATACTACTTTCCATTTCTTGATTATCCACACTATATAACTAAAAGAAAAATAATATAATAACAAAAGGATGTCATTAACTTTAATAAAAGAAAAGTATCATGTCACTAGTCTACATAAAAGAAAAATAATATAATAACAAAAGGATGCTTCAAATCATGTTAATAGTAGTGCATATGGAAGCATGGACAATGGAAATGATGGAAATGCTACTTCAGCTATAGTATCCAAGAACACCCCAGATGGTTTCAAAGCAATTTATCAGATCCATCTTCCATTGAAAACTTAGTGAAGGAGATAGGGAGTGCATGCAAGGAATGGGGTTTCTTCCAAGTAATCAACCATGGAGTGCCCCTCACTCTAAGGCAAAACATTGAGAAAGCCTCGAGATTGTTCTTTGCACAGAATTTGAAGGAGAAGAGAAAGGTTAGCAGAGATGAGAGTTATCCAAATGGTTACTAGGACACAGAACACGCCAAGAACGTTAGGGACTGGAAAGAAGTCTTTGATTTTCAAGCCAAAGACCCCACTTTCATCCCTGTCACTTTTGATGAACATGATGATCGAGTCACTCACTGGACTAATCATTCTCCTCAATACCCTCCAAACTTTAGGTAATTCATCTTAACTTTGTAATAGTTATAGACATAAACTGTCAATTTCTGGTTAAACTTTTTTCTCTTTCCTTTTGTAATAGCTTATGCATATAATTTGTGTATGATATCATCATGATATGAGGCAGCGTTGATCCAAGACAACGTTACTGATATGAATAAGTCCGATCAAATTTACTGTTAAATTTCCTAGTGTGCCTTATGTATAGAACTTTCACTAAATAAAGGAACTAAATTATTACCATTTATCATGTTTATCTCAAAAATTGAAATTGCATTGGACTTTAAATTTACTAATTTATGATCTTCTGTTCCTTGATTTTCGTTTCTTTAATATTTTTATTGATTATAAATTATTCTTTTATTATAAGATTAACTGTTGAAGACCTCTTAACATCGTTTGGACCCTTTATGCTTTTATTTGGCCAACTACCTAGTAGCCTATTAAGTTTTGGTGTATCAATATCAACCTAATATCCATGAATGAGCAAAACCAGTAATAATTATCATCAAAACTGAAATTAATCATGGAAATGGGGCAAGTTTCTCATAGCTGATAAATGATGCAAATGGGGGCAAGTTTCTCATCCATGGAAAGAACAACAATTTTAGGAAACAAAATGTGAACTTTAAAATTTATCATTATAAGCTAGCTAGCTTAAAAGATAGTATAATGTGGGTATAATGTGTTGAAGCATATTGATCCAAGACAATGTTTCTGATATGTGACAGCAATTGAATTTGCAGCTAAAAGTTACTGGTGTGCATTATGTATAGAAGTATCAAGGAATAACAGAAAACTAAATACCATTTACTATGTTAATTGCAAAACTTGAAATTGCATTCCTCTTTAAATTTCCTGTTTTAACATCTTTTGCTCCTTGAGTATATTTTGGATAGATTCTTAGGGACTTCAAACTATTTCTTTGTTATAAAGTTGTTAACCTTCTCCATCATCATTTGTATAAATTAACTTGGATAAAACCACTTTGCAGAAAGGAACGAACAAGCTTTTCACCACTCTGTTTATGAGGTTGATGTACATCAAATCATAATTAATTTTATTACATTATTAAACAATGCAATCGTTCAAAAATAGTCTGTGGAACTTTCATTGATTAGCTTTTGTTGGGCTGCTGAGTGTGAAGCCAATAGAATATGTATTGGTTGCAAGAATTTGGATGCATTTATCTATCAGCCAAATTTTAATCACTTTCAAAACATTTTTTTAATCCAAATAATTCAAGCAAACAAATCCATTTATCTCTACTTATTATGACGTCCACTTTACTAAAAAAAAATCATTATAATTCCGTAATACCTTTTGGTTATCAATGTTCTTTTCTTTGTTTTTTAAATTCTGGAGATAACAGATTATTGCTTATTTAACATAACTGACAGAAGCCCTTACTATACTAAGAAAAAGGATTGAAGAAGATATATAAAGGTCAATCAATATACAAATTTAAAAAACCCAAGTAACTAGAGTTAATATATCTGTCTTCATGATTGGACTTTGGTTTATCTTTAATTATTTAGAGTAATCATTTATAATTTCTGAGTTCTTCCAGTCTTCTTTTATTTCAATAGCTCTTATTTTCTCTCTATCTCTCTCAAAACATAATCAAACAAAAGAAAGAAAGAAAGAAAAACAATGGACTTGTACGGTTCCTTTTTACACGACAACGAGAGGGACACGAAACCAACCCTATCAACACAATGAGAATTCCAACAACAAAATGCACAATGAGCAAGAAATAATGCAACCCTATCAAGCCAAAAAAAAAAATCAATGAAATCAAACAACAAAATAGAAAACAAATCACAAATTAAAGAAATAAAAAATGAAACCCTAGATAAAAAGATCCTATGTGAGAGAGTTTTGTGAAAAACAAACCCAACCTTGTATGGACCACCGCGAGATTTGTCACCACTGTGAGAGGAATGATCCTGAGGGTTGAGAGGAGTGAGCGAGAGAGAGGGTCTGGTTGAGAGGAGTGAGCAAGAGAGAGAGCATCTGATAGAGGGTGTGGGTTGAGGGTTGAGAGGAGTGAGCGAGAGAGAAGCGCAGAGAAGTGACTGAGAGGAATTTAGAATTCTTACCTTTTTTTTTTTTTGAAGAATTTAAAATTCCAAATTGTAGTTTAAAACAAATTCCAGTTTAAAATGAAAAAATTTTAAATTTCTTTTAAATGAATATCCAAACAAACTATTTAGGGAAGAAGAATTTTAAATCCTCTAAAAAATTACTTTCCTCATAAAGAATTCTCTTTCTATATATATAAAACAAGATATCCTAATTTAAAACATATTATGCCTCTACTATGCGTTAGAACCTGTTGGGTAGTGTTGAAGGATCCTTATGCTGATCCATATCTTAGCGCATAACTAAGAAATATCAAATCCTAATATCCTAACTTAAAACTTATTATGCCTCTACTATGTGTTAGAAACTGTCAGATAATGACGAGGGATTCTTGTTCTAATATGTATCATAGTGGTTAACCAAGAAGTATAAAAGTATTGTTAAATATCAGAACCATGCTCGGACCAAAGTAATTCTATATTTGATTCAACACCATATTCAAGCATGTTGTAAGATATGATGTTTGCCTTACTATAATGATGTGGGAGAAATATTAGTATCTTTTGTTTGACTAGCTAGTTCTTAAAGTGGTTCTTGCAATGCCTTGTCCATTAAGTTGGTAGCATTTGCTTGGGAGTTAATATTTAATTACATAATTGATAGTTTTAGCCTAAAGTAACTAGAGTTAATATATCTTTCTTCATGATTGGACTTTGGTTTATTTTAAATTATTCAGAGTAATCATTTATATTTTCTGAGTTCTTCCAGTCTTCTTTGATTTCCATAGCTTTTATTTTCTCTCTATCTCTCTCAAAACATAATCAAAGAAAAGAAAGAAACAAAAACAATGGACTTGTACGGTTCCTTTTTACACGACAATGAGAGGGACACGAAACCAACCCTATCAACACAATGAGAAATCCAACAACAAAATGCACAATGAGCAAGAAATAATGCAACCCTATCAAGCCAAAAACAAAATCAATGAAATCAAACAACTAAATAGAAAACAAATACAAATTAAAGAAATAAAAAATGAAACCCTAGATAAAGAGATCCTATGTGAGAGAGTTTTGTGAAAATCAAACCCAACCTTGTATGGACCACCGCGAGATTTGTCACCACTGTGAGAGGAATGAGCCTGAGGGTTGAGAGGAGTGAGCGAGAGAGAGAGAGGGTCTGGTTGAGAGGAGTGAGCAAGAGAGAGAGAGAGTCTGATAGAGCGTGTGGGTTGAGGGTTGAGAGGAGTGAGCGAGAGAGAAGCGCAGAGGAGTGACTGAGAGGAATTTAGAATTCTTACCTTTTTTTTTGAAGAATTTAAAATTCCAAATTGTAGTTTAAAACAAATTCCAGTTTAAAATGCAAAAATTTTAAATTTCTTTTAAATGAATATCCAAACAAACTATTTAGGGAAGAAGAATTTTAAATCCATTAAAAAATTACTTTCCTCATAAAGAATTCTCTTTCTATATATATAAAACAAGATATCCTATTTTAAAACATATTATGCCTCTACTATGCGTTAGAACCTGTTGGGTAGTGTTGAAGGATCCTTATGCTGATCCATATCTTAGTGCATAACTAAGAAATATCAAATCCTAATATGCTAACTTAAAACTTATTAAGCGTCTACTATGTGTTAGAAACTGTCAGATAATGATGAGGGATTCTTGTTCTAATATGTATCATAGTGGTTAACCAAGAAGTATAAAAGTATTGTTAAATATCAGAACCATGCTCGGACCAAAGTAATTCTATATTTGATTCAACACCATATTCAAGCATGTTGTAAGATATGATGTTTGCCTTACTATAGGGATGTGGGAGAAATATTAGTATCTTTTGTTTGACTAGCTAGTTCTTGAAGTGGTTCTTGCAATGCCTTGTCCATTAAGTTGGTAGCATTTGCTTGGGAGTTAATATTTAATTACATAATTGATAGTTTTAGCCTAAAGTAACTAGAGTTAATATATCTTTCTTCATGATTGGACTTTGGTTTATTTTTAATTATTCAGAGTAACCATTTATATTTTCTGAGTTCTTCCAGTCTTCTTTGATTTCCATAGCTCTTATTTTCTCTCTATCTCTATCAAAACATAATCAAAGAAAAGAAAGAAAGAAAAACAATGGACTTGTACGGTTCCTTTTTACACGACAACGAGAGGGACACGAAACCAACCCTATCAACACAATGAGAAATCCAACAACAAAATGCACATTGAGCAAGAAATAATGCAACCCTATCAAGCCAAAAACAAAATCAATGAAATCAAACAACTAAATAGAAAACAAATCACAAATTAAAGAAATAAAAAATGAAACCCTAGATAAAAAGATGCTATGTGAGAGAGTTTTGTGAAAAACAAACCCAACCTTGTATGGACCACCGCGAGATTTGTCACCACTGTGAGAGGAATGAGCCTGAGGGTTGAGAGGAGTGAGCGAGAGAGAGGGTCTGGTTGAGAGGAGTGAGCAAGAGAGAGAGCGTCTGATAGAGGGTGTGGGTTGAGGGTTGAGAGGAGTGAGCGAGAGAGAAGCGCAGAGAAGTGACTGAGAGGAATTTAGAATTCTTACCTTTTTTTTGAAGAATTTAAAATTCCAAATTGTAGTTTAAAACAAATTCCAGTTTAAAATGCAAAAATTTTAAATTTCTTTTAAATGAATATCCAAACAAACTATTTAGGGAAGAAGAATTTTAAATCCTCTAAAAAATTACTTTCCTCATAAAGAATTCTCTTTCTATATATATAGAACAAGATATCCTAATTTAAAACATATTATGCCTCTACTATGCGTTAGAACCTGTTGGGTAGTGTTGAAGGATCCTTATGCTGATCCATATCTTAGTGCATAACTAAGAAATATCAAATCCTAATATCCTAACTTAAAACTTATTATGCCTCTACTATGTGTGTTAGAAACTATCAGATAATGACGAGGGATTCTAGTTCTAATATGTATCATAGTGGTTAACCAAGAAGTATAAAAGTATTGTTAAATATCAGAACCATGCTCGGACCAAAGTAATTCTATATTTGATTCAACACCATATTCAAGCATGTTGTAAGATATGATGTTTGCCTTACTATAGGGATGTGGGAGAAATATTAGTATCTTTTGTTTGACTAGCTAGTTCTTGAAGTGGTTCTTGCAATGCCTTGTCCATTAAGTTGATAGCATTTGCTTGGGAGTTAATATTTAATTACATAATTGATAGTTTTAGCCTAAAGTAACTAGAGTTAATATATCTTTCTTCATTATTGGACTTTGGTTTATTTTTAATTATTCAGAGTAATCATTTATATTTTCTGAGTTCTTCCAGTCTTCTTTGATTTCAATAGCTCTTATTTTCTCTCCATCTCTCTCAAAACATAATCAAAGAAAAGAAAGAAAGAAAAACAATGGACTTGTACGGTTCCTTTTTACATGACAACGAGAGGGACACGAACCAACCCTATCAACACAATGAGAAATCCAACAACAAAATGCACAATGAGCAAGAAATAATGCAACCCTATCAAGCCAAAAACAAAATCAATGAAATCAAACAACTAAATAGAAAACAAATCACAAATTAAAGAAATAAAAAATGAAACCCTAGATAAAAAGATCCTATGTGAGAGAGTTTTGTGAAAAACAAAACATGGACCACCGCGAGATTTTTCACCACTGTGAGAGGAATGAGCCTGAGGGTTGAGAGGAGTGAGCAAGAGAGAGAGAGTCTGATAGAGGGTGTGGGTTGAGGGTTGAGAGGAGTGAGCGAGAGAGAAGCGCAGAGGAGTGACTGAGAGGAATTTAGAATTCTTACCTTTTTTTGAAGAATTTAAAATTCCAAATTGTAGTTTAAAATAAATTCCAGTTTAAAATGCAAAAATTTTAAATTTCTTTTAAATGAATATCCAAACAAACTATTTAGGGAAGAAGAATTTTAAATCCTCTAAAAAATTACTTTCCTCATAAAGAATTCTCTTTCTATATATATAAAAAAAGATATCCTAATTTAAAACATATTATGCCTCTACTATGTGTTAGAACCTGTTGGGTAGTGTTGAAGGATCCTTATGCTGATCCATATCTTAGTGCATAACTAAGAAATATCAAATCCTAATATCCTAACTTAAAACTTATTATGCCTCTACTATGTGTTAGAAACTGTCAGATAAGGACGAGGGATTCTTGTTCTAATATGTATCATAGTGGTTAACCAAGAAGTATAAAAGTATTGTTAAATATCAGAACCATGCTCGGACCAAAGTAATTCTATATTTGATTCAACATCATATTCAAGCATGTTGTAAGATATGATGTTTGCCTTACTATAGTGATGTGGGAGAAATATTAGTATCTTTTGTTTGACTAGCTAGTTCTTGAAGTGGTTCTTGCAATGCCTTGTCCATTAAGTTGGTAGCATTTGCTTGGGAGTTAATATTTAATTACATAATTGATAGTTTTAGCCTAAAGTAACTAGAGTTAATATATCTTTCTTCATGATTGGACTTTGGTTTATTTTTAATTATTCAGAGTAATCATTTATATTTTCTGAGTTCTTCCAGTCTTCTTTGATTTCCATAGCTCTTATTTTCTCTCTATCTCTCTCAAAACATAATCAAAGAAAAGAAAGAAAGAAAAACAATGGACTTGTACGGTTCCTTTTTACACGACAACGAGAGGGACACGAAACCAACCCTATCAACACAATGAGAAATCCAACAACAAAATGCACAATGAGCAAGAAATAATGCAACCCTATCAAGCCAAAAACAAAATCAATGAAATCAAACAACTAAATAGAAAACAAATCACAAATTAAAGAAATAAAAAATGAAACCCTAGATAAAGAGATCCTATGTTAGAGAGTTTTGTGAAAAACAAACCCAACCTTGTATGGACCACCGCGAGATTTGTCACCACTGAGAGGAATGAGCCTGAGGGTTTAGAGGAGTGAGCGAGAAAGAGAGGGTCTGGTTGAGAGGAGTGAGCAAGAGAGAGAGAGAGAGTCTGATAGAGCGTGTGGGTTGAGGGTTGAGAGGAGTGAGCGAGAGAGAAGCGCAGAGGAGTGACTGAGAGGAATTTAGAATTCTTACCTTTTTTTTTTTGAAGAATTTAAAATTCCAAATTGTAGTTTAAAACAAATTCCAGTTTAAAATGCAAAAATTTTAAATTTCTTTTAAATGAATATCCAAACAAACTATTTAGGGAAGAAGAATTTTAAATCCTCTAAAAAATTAATTTCCTCATAAAGAATTCTCTTTCGATATATAAAAAAATAGATATCCTATTTTAAAACATATTATGCCTCTACTATGCGTTAGAACTTGTTGGGTAGTTTTGAAGGATCATTATGCTGATCCATATCTTAGTGCGTAACTAAGAAATATCAAATCCTAATATCCTAACTTAAAACTTATTATGCCTCTACTATGTGTTAGAAACTGTCAGATAATGACGAGGGATTCTTGTTCTAATATGTATCATAGTGGTTAACCAAGAAGTATAAAAGTATTGTTAAATATCAGAAGCATGCTCGGACCAAAGTAATTCTATATTCGATTCAACACCGTATTCAAGTATGTTGTAAGATATGATGTTTGCCTTACTATAGGGATGTGGGAGAAATATTAGTATCTTTTGTTTGACTAGCTAGTTCTTGAAGTGGTTCTTGCAATGCCTTTTCCATTAAGTTGGTAGCATTTGCTTGGGAGTTAATATTTAATTACATAATTGATAGTTTTAGCCTAAAGAAACTAGAGTTAATATATCTTTCTTCATTATTGGACTTTGGTTTATTTTTAATTATTCAGAGTAATCATTTATCAATGAAATCAAACAACTAAATAGAAAACAAATCACAAATTAAAGAAATAAAAAATGAAACCCTAGATAAAGAGATCCTATGTGAGAGAGTTTTGTGAAAAACAAACCCAACCTTGTATGGACCACCGCGAGATTTGTCACCACTGTGAGAGGAATGAGCCTGAGGGTTGAGAGGAGTGAGCGAGAGAAAGAGAGGGTCTGGTTGAGAGGAGTGAGCAAGAGAGAGAGAGAGAGTCTGATAGAGCGTGTGGGTTGAGGGTTGAGAGGAGTGAGCGAGAGAGAAGCGCATAGGAGTGACTGAGAGGAATTTAGAATTCTTACCTTTTTTTTTTTGAAGAATTTAAAATTCCAAATTGTAGTTTAAAACAAATTCCAGTTTAAAATGCAAAAATTTTAAATTTCTTTTAAATGAATATCCAAACAAACTATTTAGGGAAGAAGAATTTTAAATCCTCTAAAAAATTACTTTCCTCATAAAGAATTCTCTTTCTATATATATAGAACAAGATATCCTAATTTAAAACATATTATGCCTCTACTATGTGTTAGAACCTGTTGGGTAGTGTTGAAGGATCCTTATGCTGATCCATATCTTAGTGCATAACTAAGAAATATCAAATCTTAATATCCTAACTTAAAACTTATTATGCCTCTACTATGTGTTAGAAACTGTCAGATAATGACGAGGGATTCTTGTTCTAATATGTATCATAGTGGTTAACCAAGAAGTATAAAAGTATTGTTAAATATCAGAACCATGCTCGGACGAAAGTAATTCTATATTTGATTCAACACCATATTCAAGCATGTTGTAAGATATGATGTTTACCTTACTATAGGGATGTGGGAGAAATGTTAGTATCTTTTGTTTGACTAGCTAGTTCTTGAAGTGGTTCTTGCAATGCCTTGTCCATTAAGTTGGTAGCATTTGCTTGAGAGTTAATATTTAATTACATAATTGATAGTTTTAGCCTAAAGTAACTAGAGTTAATATATCTTTCTTCATGATTGGACTTTGGTTTATTTTTAATTATTCAGAGTAATCATTTATATTTTCTGAGTTCTTCCAGTCTTCTTTGATTTCCATAGCTCTTATTTTCTCTCTATCTCTCTCAAAACATAATCAAAGAAAAGAAAGAAAAACAATGGACTTGTACGGTTCCTTTTTACACGACAACGAGAGTGACACAAAACCAACCCTATCAACACAATGAGAAATCCAACAACAAAATGCACAATGAGCAAGAAATAATGCAACCCTATCAAGCCAAAAACAAAATCAATGAAATCAAACAACTAAATAGAAAACAAATCACAAATTAAAGAAATAAAAAATGAAACCCTAGATAAAAAGATCCTATGTGAGAGAGTTTTGTGAAAAACAAAACCAACCTTGTATGGACCACCGCGAGATTTGCCACCACTGTGAGAGGAATGAGCCTGAGGGTTGAGAGGAGTGAGCGAGAGAGAGAGGGTCTGGTTGAGAGGAGCGAGCAAGAGAGAGAGCGTCTGATAGAGGGTGTGGGTTGAGGGTTGAGAGGAGTGAGCGAGAGAGAAGCGCAGAGAAGTGACTGAGAGGAATTTAGAATTCTTACCTTTTTTTTGAAGAATTTAAAATTCCAAATTGTAGTTTAAAACAAATTCCAGTTTAAAATGCAAAAATTTTAAATTTCTTTTAAATGAATATCCA
>PYAF01000042.1:994015-1015581 GCA_007407185.1 Glycine tomentella
ACTTTCCTCATAAAGAATTCTCTTTCTATATATATAGAACAAGATATCCTAATTTAAAACATATTATGCCTCTACTATGCGTTAGAACCTGTTGGGTAGTGTTGAAGGATCCTTATGCTGATCCATATCTTAGTGCATAACTAAGAAATATCAAATCCTAATATCCTAACTTAAAACTTATTATGCCTCTACTATGTGTTAGAAACTGTCAGATAATGACGAGGGATTCTTGTTCTAATATGTATCATAGTGGTTAACCAAGAAGTATAAAAGTATTGTTAAATATCAGAACCATGCTCGAACCAAAGTAATTCTATATTTGATTCAACACCATATTCAAGCATGTTGTAAGATATGATGTTTGCCTTACTATAGGGATGTGGGAGAAATATTAGTATCTTTTGTTTGAATAGCTAGTTCTTGAAGTGGTTCTTGCAATGCCTTGTCCATTAAGTTGGTAGCATTTGCTTGGGAGTTAATATTTAATTACATAATTGATAGTTTTAGCCTAAAGTAACTAGAGTTAATATATCTTTCTTCATGATTGGACTTTGGTTTATTTTTAATTATTCAGAGTAATCATTTATATTTTCTGAGTTCTTCCAGTCTTCTTTGATTTCCATAACTCTTATTTTCTCTCTATCTCTCTCAAAACATAATCAAAGAAAAGAAAGAAAGAAAAACAATGGACTTGTACGGTTCCTTTTTACACGACAACGAGAGGGACACGAAACCAACCCTATCAACACAATGAGAAATCCAACAACAAAATGCACAATGAGCAAGAAATAATGCAACCCTATCAAGCCAAAAACAAAATCAATGAAATCAAACAACTAAATAGAAAACAAATCACAAATTAAAGAAATAAAAAATGAAACCCTAGATAAAAAGATCCTATGTGAGAGAGTTTTGTGAAAAACAAAACCAACCTTGTATGGACCACCACAAGATTTGTCACCACTGTGAGAGGAATGAGCCTGAGGGTTGAGAGGAGTGAGCGAGAGAGAGAGGGTCTGGTTGAGAGGAGTGAGCAAGAGAGAGAGCGTCTGATAGAGGGTGTGGGTTGAGGGTTGAGAGGAGTGAGCGAGAGAGAAGCAGCGCAGAGGAGTGACTGAGAGGAATTTAGAATTCTTACCTTTTTTTGAAGAATTTAAAATTCCAAATTGTAGTTTAAAACAAATTCCAGTTTAAAATGCAAAAATTTTAAATTTCTTTTAAATGAATATCCAAACAAACTATTTAGGGAAGAAGAATTTTAGATCCTCTAAAAAATTACTTTCCTCATAAAGAATTCTCTTTCTATATATATAAAACAAGATATCCTAATTTAAAACATATTATGCCTCTACTATGCGTTAGAACCTGTTGGGTAGTGTTGAAGGATCCTTATGCTGATCTATATCTTAGTGCATAACTAAGAAATATCAAATCCTAATATCCTAACTTAAAACTTATTATGCCTCTACTATGTGTTAGAAACTGTCAGATAATGACGAGGGATTCTTGTTCTAATATGTATCATAGTGGTTAACCAAGAAGTATAAAAGTATTGTTAAATATCAGAACCATGCTCGGACCAAAGTAATTCTATATTTGATTCAACACCATATTCAAGCATGTTGTAAGATATGATGTTTGCCTTACTATAGGGATGTGGGAGAAATATTAGTATCTTTTGTTGGATTAGCTAGTTGTTGAAGTGGTTCTTGCAATGCCTTGTCCATTAAGTTGGTAGCATTTGCTTGGGAGTTAATATTTAATTACATAATTCATAGTTTTAGCCTAGGTTATAAATTTTTAGCATTTTCTTTGTAATAGATTTTATTTCATTATTATTGGATTATATTTATACATATGATATGAACAAATTAATGCAAGTGGTTTTTATGTTCCTGTTTTATTTTATACATTGTTATGAAATAAATTTGGAAACTTGTAGTAATATATGTACTTGGACTTGCAGGTTTAGGAAGAGATATAATTTCTTATATGAAAATGATCTTCCTATTGAAAGACTTGTAATCTTCAAAATTATAAAGTGTAGGATTTTCTCTGTTGCTTATTCTATGAATTCCTTTCACTTGATCATCTCAGTATGACATACTCTTAAGAAGGAATTGAAAAAATATAAAAACCCGAGGCGTTTAAATGAAATAGAAGAACGTATATCATGGATTGTAAGTACTTGACTTTTACAAGTTTGTCTTCTACTTCCAAAAGTATGATTTTGCCAATTTCTTTGATCTTATTTTCATGTCTTTTCAGGATAAACAAGTGAAGTATGGTTCAGCAAAGCATATTGATGCAGAAATATTGGTCAAGCACAAAAAGAAATTGAGAGAAGCAGCAAAGCATGGAAACCATCCTTTTTATCTCAAGAAATGTAATCCTTCTTCTTTTCATGCCCTCTCATTTCCTCCTCTTTCTACCCATATGTTGAAAATGCAGTTTTGCTTATGTTAAGCTTGTTTTGTTGGTGTTTTGGTTACAAGAGAACTTGAAAAATTATGCCCCCTACCATGTGAAACATTTGCTACTTGATCAGAGTGTCTTGTAACTCTTAAATAATATGATGTGATTAGAAAATATCACTCGATAGAGTATTATTTTTTTTTTTCAAAAGTATGACATATCATCATATAATAAACTTATAATTATAAATTAAAGTTTTTTTTAAACAAGATCATAAACACAAACTACAACTTATATTATAAAGAAATTAAAACTAAAATTTAATATATTAATAACTAACAAAAATATATGAAATGATTATATTTTTTTTGACTAGTGACAAAACTAAATTATTTTATTTGAGGAAGTCAAATAAAAAAATGAAATTATAATTTTAAATAGAAATAATATATTAAATTTAACCAAAAACTAACATACACCTTTTTTTATTAACATTTGTTAAAATCTTCATGTAATGAGATAAAAACATATAATTTTAATAAATTTATGTGTTTATCATTTTATAAACACACACACACACACACACATACACACACACACACATATATATATATATATAAACCCTTTATCTATTATTTCATGTTAAACCTATAAAATGAATGTTAGGACCGACTTGGCAACTTACCACCCTTAAAGGTTTTTAATTCATTTTTGATATATGACGCCAATAAATAATAAGTAATAGTACACAATTGACATATATTTACAAAACCACCTTCATGTATTATTATGGTAAAAGATGACTAGAGATATGTTTTTTTAATTATGTGCATACTTTATGATCCTTCATATAAATTTTTTCTAATAATATAATTTTCAACCACCTCACTACAACCTATCAAATAAAATCATTACACACTATTTTCTTCTATTTTTTTTTTACTACTACTTCACATATACTTCTAAAATATTATTGACTATACTTTAAACATAGTTTTTAAAAATGAGAATCATTCAAATATTATTTGATATTGACTATGTTAAAAGATAATACAACGCATTTCATAGTGTTTTCTTGTGTGTGTGCAACTTGCATATGCATTCAATGTTGTGGGCACGTCTGTGCAATTTTGTGCATGCATGTATTTTTATACATGTGTGCGATGTTGTGCATGCATGCATTGATAAATGTGCATGTAATTCTATTAGTGGGTGTCCTACATGCATGTGTGCCTTTTTGTATGTAAGTCAATGCATAAATAGTCACAATAATTTTTAAATAGAGATGAACCTTTTTGTCCTGACCGATATAGTTCGACAAGTCAAATAGGCTCAAACCGGGCTCATAGTAAATATTATATTAAATATAATAATATATTAATTAAATAGGAATAGAAAAAAGGCAACCCCAAGTCCCAAAATCTAAAAAACATGCAAACACAGTCACACGTTCACACAGGAGCAGCACACAACAAAAATTGAAAAACACTAGACCTCCACATTCTTCACTTGTGACGCTAGACATCCTTGCCACTGTTGCGATTCGAGAGTGAGTGACGGCGAGACCTTTCGCATCACTGCGTCGCCACGAGACCTTTTCTTTCCTCACTCAGTCTCTTACTCTCAGCACCTCATTGACGTCGTTAAATATTCGTTAAAAATATTATAATCTATATAACTTATGAATTATGATTGCAGATTGCCATATTGCCATTTTGATTGATAGATTGACATATTTCTATTATGATTGATAAATGATAACTAATTGTAATTTGTAATTGGCTATAACCTTAATTGATTGGCAGATTACTATTATTAAGTATTAAGAAATTTTATCTGTTTGGTTCCTAAACATAACAGATAGTATATTTTAAATATTGTATATAGAATTGTCTACAACCTTCTTAGTTCCCTCCTCACCACCCGTCGTTGTTTGATCACAATGTTAGGGTTCTTTCAATTTTCTCTGATTGCCATCAAACATCACACCCCACTCACCAACTATACGTTGCCGTTTATTTTCACTTACTCATGGAATCAAAGGAACCATTTTGTTCGTGTCTTGCAGCATTGAACCTTAAAACACATGACTCAGGAACTCTCCCAATTGTTAATCACCACTTTAATTTCAGCTTTTTTAAACTTTAACGTAAAATTGAATTCTATTTCTCTTGGGGACATAATTGATTTGTTGTTGAAATAAAGAAGCAGACAACTAGAATCCTATATTCCATGGAAACCTAATATGATGAGAGTGAAAAAGATGACTCTTCTTCTTATAGTTCTTTAGAAGATGTGGGTAAATTTCGAAATATCATAAAGTTGTAATTTTTATGGTTATATTTTTCCTTTCTTTTGGGGTTTCTTCAAAACCAGTTCATGTGAGTTTGATTTTGATCATTATAGGAGAAGGAAGAGATAGAGAATGAGCTTGCTAATGTAACATTTGAGGAATTGCAGAAAGCAAGCTCGAACTGGGCACATGCATTTTTTCATAAAGTCAAAGAAGACATAAAATTTAAAAGGACTAATAAGAATATGCATTCTATTTGTAGTCGTTTAACATAGTGATGATTTTTTTTATTTTTCTGATTTTTGTGTCTGTGAAATCTGATGCAAGTTGTCACACCCTAGTTTTGTCTGGACAAGTTTTTTTCTTAAAAAAAAAAGAAAAAAAGAAGAAAAAAGAAACATAATAATAACCAAAAAAGAAAAAAGAAAGATAATAAAACCAAAAAATAAAGAAAAAGGAAAAGGAAGATAATAAAACTAAAAAAAGAAGATGAAGGGAAAAGAAGATAATAAAACAGAAAAAAGGAAAAAAAAATCAAGAAACAACTTTCTTTTGGGCTTTTTTACAGATAGGCAGCAAAAAATTATTTTAATTACTGTCTGGGGGCAAAAAGTTTAAAATTACCATTTATGGGTAAGTCGTACCACCTGATACGACTTCGTCGTGCTATGTGTCACAAACTTTATTTATTTTATCTTTTTTATTTGAAGTCGTATTGTAGTTTACAATTCCATTGTACTCTTTTTTATTTCGTGAAAGCCTTTTTTTTGTAACATTCATTCAAAATCGTAAATATATTGACGATTTTAAAGTCTTAATTTTTAATTTTTTTTAAAAAAAGTGTATTCAAAAGTAGTAAATAAATGTACGACTTTGAAGTCATACATATATTTACAACTTTACTTTTTTTTAATTATTTTATTTTATTTTTAAAAATATTTAATTTTGTTAAGTTAGTTCAGAAGTCGTGATTATATTCACGACTTCCAAGTCATGAATATAATTCAGACTTTATTTGTTAATTATTTAATTTATTTTGGTTTGGTTTTATTTTCATTGGTTATTTTTTGTTTATTTAAATCAGTTTTATAGATAGATAGATAGATAGATAGATAACATTGATTTTATTGATTTCATTTATTTTGTTTGTTTATGATTTGTGTTATTCGAATTTTAATTATTGTAATTTAGTTTTAAGGTTATTTAAAAAATTAAAATTTTTTTTAGTTTAATTATTTAAAAAAGTAATTAATTTTAATTATTGTAATTTGGTTTAATATTTAGTATGTAATCTCAATATTATTTTATTAAATATATCTAAAATTAATGTTATAATTACTTTGTATTATTTATATTTATTTAATTATTTTCTATAATTTGTTAGTAATTTTAAATTTTAAAATTGAAAATACTTAAAATATTTTGATAATAATATTTACTTGTAATATATGAAATAAGTTATATTTAATTTGTTTTTGTTAAGTAAATTTTACAAATATAATTATTTTAATTAATCATTTGACACAATAATGGTAATTTAATTTTGTAAGAGTGGTTGTAAAATTAACACAAGATATAATTTGAAAGACTTATATTTATGAAATAAAATTCAAATTAATTACACGGTCATTAAAGAAAAAAATTAATAATGAGATAATGTCCGAATTTGTTTGAGTTTGAGTTTGTTTTTTTTATTCCGCCACCTCTTTCTCTTGTTATAGGATGATCACGCGTGTGTGTTTGTTGTTGTTGTGGAACATCATGATCACCGTGACCATTATCATCATCTTCGTTTGATGTTCATTAATCTTTTTATGAAAGACATTTAACTACTATTATTACTTAAATTATATTTGATGTTAATATAATAATTATTCTTATAATAAAATTTTAACTATGCATGCAATTATTCTAATCAAAATTATTTAAAATTAGTATGCCAAATCAAATGATTAATTAAGATAATAAAATTTGCCAAAATAAATAAAAAACAAAATTAATATATCTTATTTGATATATAAAAAAGACCTACTATTAGCAAAAAAAAATTAATCAAATAATATATTTCAAATTACAATTTTAAAATTACTAACAAAAATTACAAAATTAATTTAACAATTAAAAAACTTTAAACAAATTAAAATAATTTAATTTATATATAAAAAATCCATAAAAACTCAAAAAATAAAACAAATATTACAATAACTAATAAAAATGAAAAAAAATTTAACTGCAGCGTAAATGTATAATAACCACACACACGCATATATATATATATATATATATATATATATATATATATAAATTGCAGCGTTAGTAATTGAAAAAACCAAAACAAAATAAATAAAAAAAAGGTGAACCACGTAAAAAAAAATTGCAACGTTAGTAATTGAAAAAACCAAAACATAATAAAAAAAGGTGCACCATGTAAAAAAAAATTGCAGCCTTAGTAAATGAAAAAAACCAAAACAAAATAAATAAAAAAAGGTGCACCACGTAAAAAAAAAATTGCAACGTTAACAATTGAAAAAACCAAAACAAAATAAAAAAAAGGTGCACCACGACTTTAAAGTCGTAAATGTCACAAACAAAGCTTAACTTAAAGAGGAAATGAAAGACTAGGGTGAGGGATAAGGGGGAAGCCACTTCCAATTTTATTAAAAAAAATTAATTCCAAATTAAAAATTAAATTAATTATATAATTTTAAAGTCATAAATATATTTACTACTTTTAAGATATATAGTAAAGTCGTAATTTAATTTACGACTTTAAAGAAAAAAAATCGTGATACATAACACAACTTCTTATAATGATTGGTAATTTTTAAACTTTTTACCCTCAAATAATAATTTTTTTTTTACCTCTAACTATAAAAAAAATCCTTTCTTTTGTTATGAATTGTTGATACATGTTTTTGATTGTGTCTTTAGGTAGAGGAGAAAGTGAAGTGAATGGTAAGAGGATTCTAACATGAAAGAGGTCAAGCCAAAATAATTAAAATAATATAATTTAAAAAAATTATAAATTTAAGATTATTTTGAAACTATTTATAAATATGAGACATGTTTAAATTAGACGTGTTCAATCATATCTAATTTAAACGTGTCATTTTGAAACTATTTATAAATATGAGACATATTTAAATTAGACTCATATCTAATTTAAATGTGTTTAAACATGTCTCATATTTATAAATAGTTTCAAAATAATCTTAAATTTATAATTTTTTTAAATTGTATTATTTTAATTTTTTTTTTTTTTTTACAAAGAGGTCAATCTTTTACTAATATACAATGTGGTTGGATAATAAAATAAAAAAAAAGGAAAAGTAAGATAAATAATAAAACTGAACAAATAATAATAAAAATGGAAAGATTAAAGAGAATAGAAGGATAATGACCATGATAAAATGAGAAGTTCTGAACATCAATGATAATAAAAAGAAAAAAAGAGACAGGGATCCGGAAGAAAACAATACACGAATCAGATTCAGATTGCAATATTTGGTGGTGCTGCCAGTGAAGGAAGAGGTCCTCTCAGGTATTCCTCATTCCTTCCCTTCTTCTCTTTGGTTTCTCTCCTTTTCGTTTTTCGCAAAGGCTGCCAGTTGGCTGCGTTTCTCTCGCCGGTGGGTACCTTGGCCGCTGGCGAAAGCCTTATAGGTCATCTTCGTTGTCTCTTTCGTTATTTTCTGCATGCTTGTGGTGTTTGCGCTTTCGTTTTGGTTTCGTCCTCGCGTTTTATCAGGGGGCCATGCCTCCTCCGTTGAGGCTCTTGCTCCTTCCCCGCGCCGTTTTGGCTGCAGTGGCACCTAGGGTTTTCCAACCCTTGTGCCTAATTGCGGGTTGGGTCGGGTCACTCTGACCCGGTTTCAATCCCAGATACAAAAAGAAGACGAATACTATTTGCACCCCCATATTCATTCCTACATCCCCACCTTTTGGGCTTGACCGATATGAAATAAATTAATGTTAGCTAATTATAATTTGTATTTGACTACAGCTTTAACTGTTTGGCAGACTATTATTATTAAGTAAGAAATTGTATCTGTTTGATTCTTAAATATAACAGATAGGACATAACTCATTTGTTGTTGAAATGAAGAAGCAGAGAACCAGAATCCTAGATTCCATGGAAACCCAATACGAGGAGAGTGAAAAGGACGAGTCTTGTTATAATTCCTCAGAAGATGTGGGTAACATTAAAAATATCATAAAGTTGCAATTTTTATGGTTATTGTTTTTCTTTTAACCAAGTTCATAGTGTGTTTGTGATTGATTTTGATGATTATAGGAGGAAGAAGCGATAGAGAAGGAGCTGGCTGATGTAACGTTTGAGGAATTGCAGAAAGCTCGCTCGAATGGGGCACATGCATTTTTCCAGAAATCCAAAGAAGGCATAAAATTAAAAAGGGCTAACAAGAATAGGTAATGTATTTGTAGCAGTTTAACAGTGATGATTTTTTTATTTTTTATTTTTCTGATTTTTGTGTCCATGAAACCTGATGCAAGTAAATGTGTAATGTTTTGCTAGGCCAATGGAAGCTAGTAGCAAGAAGCCGGTTACTGGGTTTAGAGAGGTCATCCAAGCACCAAAGAAGGTGGATTTATTTGTTACTTGTATAGTGTAATGTTCTATTTATTTTTTTCAAATTTAGTTTATGTTACTGTTTTTCATTGAATTCATTGAGTAGTTTAGTTGAACTCCTCCAAGTCTAATGAGGCCATGTAGATTGCATAGCATTTTAAATTTTTAATATTTTAGACCTATTTGCCTACTACCCTGTAGTGTCATTTGCCTGCTTATATAGAGGAGGAAGACTGATTGCAGTTTGCTGCTTGTTGTTTGGTTTACACATGCATACACATTATTAAGCCTCTGGGTTCATTGTCATGTGTGTAGATTTTGGATATGAGCTGGGTTAATTGAATTACTGAAATGCCTTTAGCTATGTAAATGCTCGTTAGAAGTTTTGAAATGTCAGGACTTGTGCTATGTGATTTGGAATTACAGAAATTATGTTGAATTTGAAAACATATATGATTAAATGATCTTTCCATTTTATATATCTGGATCTTATTCTGAGTTTGTGTACCTTCAATAATGTCAGGTTGTACGTGATCCACGATTTGAATCTCTTTGTGGTAAACTTGACCCTGATGGGTATGTTCACCTCTGGACATGTGCATTTTGTTCTTGTTATGCTCTTTCCTTTCCTTTTTAATGTTGTCATCATTTACACTTGTGTTAAGAAATGCCATAACTTTAGTTGCAATCATCATTACAAATTTCAAGTAATTTCATACTAGTGTAAAACTATGTTGATTCTGGATATCTTTGCTATTTTAGAGCATGCCTAGCCATGTGCTACTACTTAATATGATAAGAAGCTAGTTCCTCTCTCATGGAAGACTCAACTCTGAGAATGGGTTAAAATAGTGAACCAAAAAATGTAAATTTCAAATGAATATCTATAATGTGAGGAAATTTTATTTCCAGAGTCAATTTTGAAATAATCGTTGTCAAAGATAATAATTTTGTCCTTGTCATAAAGAATTCTCTTTCTATATATATATATATATATATATATATATATATATATAAAATAATAAAATAACACCTGATATCCTAATTTAAAACATATTATGCCTATACTATGTGTTATGTAAGGGTAAGGCTATGTACAATATCCCTTCCCCTTACCTGCGCATAGCGTGGAGCCTCCAGGCAATGGGGTATGTAGTTTTTTTTTTTTTTTTTTTTTTTTAATGCCTCTACTATGTGTTAGAACCTGTCTGATAATGTTGAAGGATCCGTATGCTGATATGTATCTTAGTGCATAACTAAGAAATATCCAAACCTGATATCCTAACTTAAAACTTATTATGCGTCTACTATGTGTTAGAAATTGTCAGATAATGATGAAGAATTCTTGTTCTGATCTGTATCATAGTGGATAACCAAGAAGTATCAAAGTATTGTTAAATATCAGAACCTTGCTCGGATCTAAGTAATTCTATATTTGATTCAACATCATTTTCAAGTATGTTGTAAGATATGATGTTTGCTTTACTATAGGGAAGTGGGAGAAATATTAGTATCTTTTGTTTGCCTGACTAGTTCTTGAAGTGGTTCTTGCAATGCTCTGTCCTTTAAGTTGGTAGCATTTGATTGGAAGTTAATATTTAATTACATAATTGATAGTTCTAGCCTAGGTCATCGATTCATAATATTTGCTTTCTAATAGATTTTATTTCATTATTACTGGGTTACATTTATACACATGACATGAACAAATTAATGCAAGTGGTTTTTTTGTTTTATTTTATTTTAAACATTATTTTGAAGTAAATCTGGAAACTTGTAGTAATATATGTACTTGGACTTGCAGGTTTAGGAAGAGATATAATTTCTTATATGAAAATGATCTTCCTGCTGAAAGACAGGTAGTCTTCCAAATCATAAAGTGTAGGATTTTCTCTATGACTTATTCTATGAATTCATCTCATTTCATCATCTCGGTATAACAGGCTCTTAAGAAGGAATTGAAAAAATATAAAAACCCGAAGCGTGTAAATGAAATAGAAGAACGTATATCGTGGATTGTAAGTACTTGACTTTTACAAGTTTGTCTTTTACTTCCAAAAGTATGATATTTGTTAATTTCTTTGATCTTATTTTCATGTCTTTTCAGGATAAACAAGTTAAGTCTGATTCAGCGAAGCATATTGATGCAGAAATATTGGCGAAGCACAAAAAGAAAGAGAGAGAAGCAGCAAAGCAGGGAAAACGTCCTTTTTATCTCAAGAAATGTAATCCTTCTTCCTTTCATGCCCTCACATTTCCTCCTCTGTTTCTCTGCATATGTTGAAAATGCAATTTTGCTTACGTTAAACTTGTTTTGTCTGTGCTTTGGTTATAAGAGAACTTGAAAAATTATGCCCCCTGCTATGTGGAACCTTTGCTACTTGATCAGAATGTCTTGTAACTCTTAAATAATTTCAATATTTGAGTGATTGCAACGTCCTTTTCAATTGTTGTAAGTTGTAACTCACTAGTGGTTTAGAGTGACAAAATGTTTGATAATGGCGATGCTAGTAATCTGTGTAGTTCAATCATGAAACAGTCTATGGCCCTAGTAACTATAATAAGGGATGTTAGTGTTTGTTACTGTGTAACAGTGACGGTAGGACATAAAGCTACATCTATGTAGTATTGGAAAACAATGTAGTTCATTCATGCATAACAGTTAGATTCCTTGGCAATCCTATGAATCTAACTGAGGGTTAATGGGTACCAAACTAATAAATTTAACGACTTATCAAACAGATAAATACAAATGAAACATCAAATATAGATGCTGACTGCTTTTTCTATTCCTTGCAGCTGAAATACGGAAGCAAAGGCTTATTGAAAAATATAACCATCTCAAGGTATACATCTTAGAACATGTTTCCGTGTGTACCCCTGCCCCCACCCTATTATGCCACTTGTTGATTGTCATTTTCACTAACTCTACTCATCATTTTTAGTCATCTGGCAAACTGGAAGCATTTGTTGAGAAAAGGAGGAGGAGGAATGCTGCAAAGGATCATAGATACATGCCATATCGAAGATCTGGTGATGTGGAATAGGTTTTGTAGCTTTAAGATTCTTTTGTAGGCTACAATTTATACTGGAATATAGCACCAAAAAGAAAAGTAGTGTATGTATTTGGTCTGCCATCTTTGGGGATTAAATATGAACTCTTGTTGATGACTATCATGGTATTTGTTGTGTGACTGACTGGTATTTATCTATTCTTGAAGATTTACTAATTGGGGAATGGAGAGGCGCCACTAGGCTATAAGGCAATCTTTTGATTCTCTGCTATGTTCTTGTGGGAGAAGTTCCTTTCGCCATTATTGTTATGTCCCTTGTTCTAGTACCCATGTGTAATCTGTTTAAGCTTTTTCTTAGAAAAAAAATTCGTTGATAAACAATCAGAATCTGCAAAAGAATGAGATTTTTTATTTTCTCACATGTTACTAAGTAGCTTGTGAAAAAGTAGGAATTATAATGTTTTAAAATAAAGTATTTTTTATAACTTAATGTCTATGTATTGACAATATAAGACACTTTTATATTGTCATTCAATCATAAATCATCGTTTGAATTATTTTAAGATAATTAATTTAAAAATTAACAAATTTATCATACATGAAAGATTGTTATTAGATGATAGTGTAATTGTTTTTATCATGTCAGTACATAACCATCCTTTTTATAGTTGTAATCAAACAAAAAATGTAGGTCAGTTTTCTAATTATTCGAGAACTACATAAAGTCAGTTTGATAAATAATACTAAGCTTTAGCAGCAATGTGGGCATTTCTAGAAGTGCTTGCGTTTGAGATTCTATAATTCCATGTTTTTGTTGCAAGTGTACAGAGTACCTGCATAAAATTTATTTTCTTATTAGGAAAATGAAAGTTAAAAAGCAAAACTTAATGAAAGTTGAAGAAGGCCAATTTTTCCAATGTAAGCATCTACACTAAAAAATCACATTAAATGTATGCATTTGACACATAAAATTTATTATCTTATTAGGAAAAAAGCAAAACTTAATGAAAGTTGAAGAAGACCAATTTTTCCTAGGTAAGCATCTACACTAAAAAATCACATTAAATGCATGCATTTGACAATAATACACTAACACCAAATATGTAAGCATGTAATAATACATAGGCAGATTAGTTTTATATAAAAAAATAGGTTAAGTTTGGACGCATGAAATCGTTCAAATATACAATGAGCCCTTTACATTGAAGTCAAAATTTGTAAGATGAATCATTGAACCTGTTACTTTTGTTTGGACCCATATTAAAAAAAAAACACTAGCTAAGAATATAAAGTGGTCTCGCTCAAGTGAAATTTAGAACTTGAATTTTCAAAGAATTATACAGTATGGGAGCCTAAAGAAGAGAAGAATATAATAAGCATGCCAAGTCAAATATAACACGATTACTTTTAATATATAATGATGCCATGATTAGATAGTAATCAATAAATGAAATATAGTAACTCGTAATAATAATTAGTTGTTTGCTGGTAAAGACTTTCTTCACTATATAATCATTATACAAGAAGTTAAACAACAAAATTTCATTGACAAACAAGAGTAAAAAAGAAGGATCGTAGGCAGAGGCTGGACAAATACTAATCACATACATATGAGAAATAAAATATCCATTACAATTTTCAATTAAGTCAATCACTCCCTCCATATTCTAAGAGGGTGGCCAGAGAAAGAGAAATGGAATATGGACTAAGCCAAATTTAATTGGGTATCATCATACATAGGATGTGAAGCAAGAATCACCCTGTTTTTGTTAAAGAATCATAAGATGATACACCCACTCAACAAAAGAATACGTGTCCTTGCTTTAATATTTGCTATAATCAGAGTCATATTTAACAAGCCTAAGAGAAGTTGCACTTTGTATCTTAAGGCCTATCTGAAGCATATCACGTGATCAAGCACCGACGAAGAGTTTATATGGGATATTCATTTATTCCTATATCTCAGTACAGGGACTTGCGCTTCTTTTCACTTGGCCAACTCAATGAACTCATAGTTAAAGCTGATCCCCTATGGTTAAACTATATTTACATGCTTTTGTTAATTTGGTATAACCGTGGGCTGATATTGCAGGGATATCATGTTCTTATGTATATGATTTTGGGTACCCATTTGTGTCCTCTTATATATAATTTTACCTTTGTGCTGATTAAAAAAACAAACAAGCTTAAACTTTAGAGATGTAGAGAAATTTACTTTTTGTTGACAACTTTAGGAGACTACAAATACCTGAGGTTAATTAATATTACTAATTATAACTTTTTTATATCTTCCTTTTTTTTCTTGCTTTGATGTGCTTATCACAGCTTTCTCTCGGAAGTTCCACTCTAAAGGTCATATTATCTTGTAAGTTGGTTCTTTCTAAGGGATATGGGGATAGGGAAATATTTAGGACAAATAAAGATATCTTAAATTTGTTGATTATTTAGATTTAGATTCCTTGATACTAAACTTAGATGCTTTTGGACATATAAAACTAACTACCTTCCATGTAAAATGATATAACAATTAGATATGATTGTCCTTTTGTCCCAAACTTGGGGACAATCATCATGATACATATAAGCCACATTTTTGTTAGCCAAAAAGAATATTGCAATGTAAACACAAAATAACCTTCACTCCAAAAGAAGAACAGGCATGTAACAAAACTATCATAAAAAACTAAAGCATCACCCAGCCCAGGGAGTGACAGAACATAATAACTATCCATATCTTGAATTTAGTTTCTTTCATGAAGAGCTGAAGCAGCACGGGTAATGCATTTCATGTTTGGTTTTGTTCAGCCTATTAGCATACAAAAACTCAACAATGTAAAGATGTGAAAAATCTGCAAAAGAATACCTTAATGCAAGACCCCACTTCAAAATAAGGTGATTATTGTTTGGTAACCTGCAGAGTGAAAAAGAAGTTGAGTTTTGGCTTGGCAATCATAAAAAGCATATTTTTTTTTTTTTTTGTACAAATCCCTAAATCAAAGCAGATTGAGTTGCACAGTTTAACCAACTATACCCACCTTAACAAATTAACTTCATTATGATTTATATACACTCTTTATCTTACATACGAAACTTGGACTGGAATAACTTTTTCCCCACGCATATAATTCTACTTGCTAATGCCACCTCTATCAGAAGGTGTTTTTTCTTATTAAGAACCGGGGTCTGGTAATATCTTCCCCTGTAATTTGATTCCTATTAAGAACCAATCAAGCACCGGTGCCAAAATTTTGTTAAGGTGGAAGAAATGGTTATTCTAGAATTCAAAGATTTGAGAACAATTAAGTTGAGCAAACTGAAGGGGGAAAAACAATTAAGTCTTTACTAACTCACTAATTATGACACAACTACATTTGCATGCAAATGATTAAAGGTTTTATTAAGAATTTTGTTATTCATAAGAACTCAGGTATAGTTTACGACAACTTATTAAGAATTTGATTACATGCATGTAATCTTCCTTGGTATTATGCTTGGATGGGAATGACTAGGAGAGGTTGGGCCTTATGCAAAGTAATCCCATATTTCTCATACATATCCATGTCTTCTGGACTTTGTCCATCTGTGAGCTTCCAATTATAGTTGTATAGAAGAGAGGCCAACACAATGTGCACAGTCCTAGAAGCCAATGGCAACCCAGGACAAATCCTTCTTCCAGCTCCAAAGGGTATTAGCTCAAAATCTTGGCCTTTGAAATCAATGTCACTTTCCAAGAATCTTTCAGGTGTAAATTGATTTGGGTTTGTCCAAATACTTGAATCTCTTCCTGTGGCCCATACATTGACTAAAATTTGGGCACTTTTAGGCACCATGAAGCCACATAGTTCAACATCAACTTCCGACTTGTGTGGCACTAACATTGGGATGGGTGGATGCAAGCGAAAAGTTTCTTTCACCACTGCTTGTAGGTAAGGAAGGTTCGAGATATGTGATTCTTCTAGTTGTTCACCTTTGGCAAGGACTTGTTGAAGCTCTTCTCTAACTATTTCTAGTTTTTCAGGGTTACGTAGCAACTCAGCCATTGCCCATTCTATCGTGCTTGATGTTGTGTCTATTCCAGCCACAAATAAATCCTGATATATATGATCAATTAGTAAAATAATATACAAGATTTACTAATATAAGTGTAAGAGGCAAGTGTTCATTGAAGAAGAAAACAAAAAACAAAGTTTATAGTCAATCCAGTCCAAATAATTAAGGAGAATTAAATGGGGACTAAAGAGTAAAAATTGGAGAACTGAGTCTTGAGGAATCGAACTGTTAAAATTAATATATAAGAAAAGAAATTCATAAGATATGAATCTATAAGGATTTTATTCTTAAAATATAAGCAGAAAAGGAATCTACTACTCTTCATGCTTTCTCAATTCAACTTTTAGCTTTTCATGCTATATGATATGATGCCAATATGTAAAACCATCTTACTCTGTTCTGATAAAAGATGATTTCATTACTTTAATGAATGGGATCTGTTGTTTTAACTATGCATATTTCCTTATTCTTAACATAAAATTGAATCTCCTTCTAATGAGGTAAAAGTATCATCATGAATTTGTGTAAAGAATTGAATTGAATTTCTAGCAAATATATATACTCACAAGAAACAAATGCAAAACATGAGGGCGGGTCACTTGTGAATTCTCTTCAAGCATGAGTTCCAGCACAGTATCTAACACATCATTGCATGCTTTGGATTCATTTTCTAATGCCCTTGAACGCAATCTTTCCTCAATGAGACCATCAAAAAACGCAATTAACTTTCCAAAATAACCATTCATTCTTCTCCGCGCACCTTGTGGATCAAGCAGGCGAAAGATTGGGAAAAAGTCCACAACATTAGGCCTCCCAGCTTCTTCCATGATACCCCAAACGATGTCCTTGAACTCTTGAGACTTATCAGAAGTGTAATAAGCCAAATCCATTGAGAAGAAAGTGTTTGATATGGAATTAAGCACAGTTGTAAAGGAAGCCTCACCAATATCCAAAGCTTCACCTTTCTTGCATCTTTCCTTCACATAATCCATCAAATCTTGCACCTTCCTTTGACGAAAAACTTGGGTAGAATCAAGCTGCTGAGATGAGAACACTTTGGTAGCACAAGCTCTCCTAAGGGTCCTCCATTGTGCTAAAGGTGGCATCCACACCAACGAAAGTATGTGATGATCAAGTGCTCGGAGAGTATCAGGGACTGTCCTATTAGCAAAAATTTGATCATGTTTTTGCAGCACTTCTTTGGCAACTTGTGGAGAGGAAATGACAATGGTGGTAGTGATACCAAGCTTGAGACTCATTATAGGACCATAAATTTGAGAAAGCTTGGCAAGTGCTTGGTGAGGCTGGTTGCCAAGCTCCAAGATGTTTCCTATGATTGGAAAAGGGCGAGGCCCTGGTGGAACTTTAGAGGATTTGAGTGGTTTGAAGCTAGAGATGAATACATGAATGGTTATCCATACTATGGTGATTAGTGGAAGAAGTAGAAGGTAGTTCATTGTGCTTGGTTTCTGTTGTGGTTTGTTTCTAGTGTATATCGGTATATATATAGATGAAGTAATGAACCCGGGATAGTGAAAAAACAAGAAACTAATTCTTCAATATATATATATATATATATATATATATATAGAATATAGATGTTGGACCAATACAAATATCTACTTAAGTAAGGAACTATTTTCCAAATAGATACTCTTCATACACAATCATGAAAATCAAATGCCTGACCCCAGGGTCGTGTTTAAAGAATATGAGGTCTAAG
Organism: Glycine tomentella; assembly: GCA_007407185.1. Classification (NCBI taxonomy): domain Eukaryota; kingdom Viridiplantae; phylum Streptophyta; class Magnoliopsida; order Fabales; family Fabaceae; genus Glycine; species Glycine tomentella. Next base: position 1,012,099 of record PYAF01000042.1, read on the forward strand.
ATAAAAAATTTGAGGTGAAAAATAATTCATCAATTAATTTTAGTATTTCACTGTTAATAGATAAGTTGCTAATTTATTTAATCTTAAATTGTTTACTTTAGATAGATTTTTAGTATTTCTAATTTTAAAGATTTTCTTTCAGCAGTTACAAGTGTTACGTGTAGTGTTGAATAAGCTCACTACATCTTAAAAAAATTAAGATTGATATAATATTTTCAATTTATCTTCACCTAAAATTTTAGATTTTTTGGATGCAAAATAATAAAAAACAGTTTTATGTTGTAAAATTTGTTCGAATTAAATCCCAATAATAAATTATTATTAGCTTCAACTAAATTATCTTAAAAAATGGTAAACTTATCTTTAAAAGACTATATTAAATTATTAGTTTTGATTATTGTATTATTTAATGCAGTCAAATAATTAATAGACCATTGCATGAAAAAAACCAATATCCTCTAATTTTTTAGTTATATATTAATTAATGAGTTATATTTGTAATATTCTAATATATATGTTGCACATTAATGTTTGAATTGATATAATAAAAAATTTGAAACACAAATCTATTTTTATATGTTTAAATGAAATTATTAAAAAAATAAATATAACTAAAATTTATTTATAAAAGAAAAACAAAATCAAAAAGCTAAATACTTATCTTAATTACTTTGTGCATTGCACGATCCTGTATGAAAATACCAGTTGCTGTATCAAACGTCACATGTACTGCAAATTGTCAAAATGACGACTTTGAATAATTCGTCTTATCTCATCAGATTCATTGCATGCAAGAGAGGCTACTTGCTTCGTTTGTATAAAATGGTTTATTATTTTGGCAGCAAAATCAATTTTCTCCTTCACGTAAGAAAAGTCAAATGTCACGAAAATATCTAATGGATAGGATATGCTAGGTTGTTCATTAGTCTGTATAAGATCCCCGGTATAATTTTATTTTCCTCATAAAATTTATCATAATTTTTTTTATCAATAAATATTAATTCTATTAAAATATCAATTAAAGATTTAAGGTACTTGAACCATTCCTTTTTTATTCATGTCATCATTTTTTATATAGATTATTATGTCAGCGACGGTGTCCTTACCCAATCTACTATATCTTTTTCTCCTCTTTTTTTTACTCTTTCTTAATCAATTTTACATTTTCAAAAAACTTCATGATGAAATTGCATAAGCCACAAATAAAAAAAGACAATTCACATGCACTATTATACCAAATAATGACCGATCATGGAAAAGATAGCTCCTGTTAAAATTTTATAGACAAAATTAATATTCTAATAAATTAATATTTATTAATAATAAATAAAAATAACTCCCATTAAAGATCTTACATGTTGTATAATTCTTTATTTTAATTATTCATTTGATTGGACCTCAAATCTTTACACGTTTTAATATTTATTATTTTTCATTAAAATTAATTTTATTGGAATCAGATAAAATCATTATAATTCACAAAGGTGTGCCAAAGACTCAAACTTAAATTCATGAGTTAAGGTACAACAATCATGCACCAACTTGATGCATGTGCTCAATAATAGTATCTAAGACTCCACTTAAGTTAGAACAAGCCATCTATTATTGATCTACGTGCTAGAATCTTGAACGTGTTTTTTATTCTATAAAGTACAAACTATTCATTTTACTTCAAAATGTATTATTTTTTAACTCATTCAGGTCTTCTTAGAAACTCTTTTAATCTGCTTTAATTTTTATAACTTTCGACAACGGAAACTAATTTTTTTTTAAGAAATATGTATAGAAACTATAAGAAATTATTTGATAACGTAGAAACCTTTATACCAAACAAAAATTATTTTTTCAAAAAAATATTCTATAATTCTCGATATTTCTATTACTTTGTGTTTTGCCAAAACTCTATTTTAGAGATAATTGCAGAATTTTTTCTAAGTTAACATTAATTACTCTTATACTCCATTGATTAAAAAATATAATCCTATATAGAAACCTTTTGATTAAAAAATATCTGATAGTCATGAAATGAACATGAATGCTTATTCATGCTATAGTGATTAGTAGTAGAAGTGCAAGGTAGTCCATGGTCCTTTGCTTCCGTTGTGTTTTGTTTCTTATGTTAATTTCTTGTGTGTATATGAAAAGGATAAATTGATGGAGAACTTGGCTTGTCGATAACTGAAGAGAGAAAAGAGAAATGTAAATATATACAGTGAAGAAGAAAATAAGAATAAAAAGATAAAATAAGCTTCTTTATAAATAAAAATAAATTTTTTATTAATTAATTTATAAAAATTTACTAATATATCTTTTTTAAAAAATGAAATGATATCTATAAATTAATTAATAAAATACTTATTTTAACTTATAAAAAAATTCATTTTATTTTTTTTTTTTATTTTTTTCTTCTAAAATACTTTTAAAATCCAAACAAACATGTCCATAATGTGACGTGATAAGTTTTAAAAAGTTGAGTGCTTATTTGAATAATGCGCCCTGGAATGACCAAATATTAAACGTGATGGCTGAATATTTGATGTTATTTATTCAAGGAAGCTTTATGTCAAAATCAAGTGAAATAAGTTAATTAATTCTATATTATATTAACAATTTTTTATGAAATTGGAGGCAGGTCAAAACATACAGTGAGATAGGTGAATATTTGATGTTATTTATTCAAGGAAGCTTTATGTCAACACCAAGTGAAATAAGTTAATTAATTATATATTATATTAATAATTTTTTATGAAATTGGAGGCAGGTCAAAACATACCGTGAGAGTAACAAGAGGTGGCATTACTCATGCGAAAATGGTGTGGAATAACTGTGTATCTTTTCGTAACTAATTATGTCTAAAATATTTTTTTAATCCTTAATAAATATATAAATTTTGTATTTATTTTATGATATTTTTTATTATTGAAACTTTAATAAAATAATAATTTTATTTTTAGTCCTTAATATTTTTTAATTCTCGATATATTAATAAATTTTGTGTTTGTTTTATGATTTTTTTAATTTATTATTAGTCTCTATTAGTCTTTTTAAAAAGGACTAATAAGAAAATATTTTTTTATCATAAAAAATAAATTTTTTTAATTTATAGGAAATAAAAAATAAGTTTCTAAGGACAATTTTTTTATCATAAACAAAAGCAAGGATAAAATTTATTAGTAAATAAACACAAAATTAAGATATTTATTAGAAATCATAAACATATTTTAGCTTATTGATATGTTATTAATTATTACCATATGAAAATAAAGTAGAAAAATGATTTTTACACATTTTTTTAGACGTCTATAACTTGAGACAGATAAAAAGAAATGAGTGATAAAAGATTGATGTAATTAGTGATATAATAAGATAAAGAAAGAAATATAGATAAATTAAAAGTGTTGATGAGATATTTATAATTTATAAGTGTCTAAATATATCATCACCCCAATAAAATAATGATATATGAAAACTTAGTTACTTCAA
>PYAF01000042.1:1018191-1040111 GCA_007407185.1 Glycine tomentella
TTTTTTTTTTAAAAAAAAAAAGTCTATTCTACTACGGTTTGCTAAAATACCCGACTTTGATTAGCTTATTCGACTACGGTTATTATAGAACCGACTTTGAAAAGTTCTCATTTATTACGAAAATGCCACCGCGCGCATTTCGACGACGGGTTTGATGGAACCGTCTTTAAAATGCCGTCGTAGAAGCCTACATTTCTAGTAGTGATTGCTTGTTACAAAAATAATATGAAGACAATGAAGTTCCACAAACAATAAAAACCACAAACTAACGTGTTGATTGCTTGGAGAGGATAGCTAGCTTAAGATCTCAGGCGTTGCATAATTCTATGTATTTCTTTTTCTCTTCTTATCCAGCATGCAATAATAAATAATATTGTGTTTAATTATTAGATGACTTTTGGAAAACGACAGAAAGGGCTAGGTAATGGATTGATTGCTTTATGAATTAAGAAATGGAAATTTTAATTTTATCCCTTAAAAGGAATATATTGTAAACACGTTTCACTTGTTTTAAATATTGTACGAATCCTTGATATATTAATTTATAGTATCTGCGTTAGATTACAAAAATAAAATATATTTTTAAAATAATTTATTTAAATAACAAAAATTTTGTTGGTTTAATAATTTTTATTAGTCTTAAAATAATTAAATAATAATGTTAAAATAAATAAAGAAGAGAAAGTGATTAAAAAATTATATTGATTAAAAACACATTGCATATATAATTATCAAATCTCAGTTATATTATATAAAGAAATTAAGACATTCAAATAACAGAAAATACTATCAATTAGATAGATAAACATAATAATCGAAATATAACAAAATAACGAAACAGACTAACAATAATAATTAGAGAGACAAACAAATATAATAGGCGGAACATAAAAAAACAAAATAATATGAAGGAGATCAGTAACATCCTAATAAGGAAAATGAGAAATGCAAAGTATCCTCCATTTTCAAATTACTCCCCACAAAAATGGAAGAAGAACTCGAACGAGATATCAGAAAAAATGTAAAATCTGCCAACAACAAGACCATAAAAGAAAAAAATTATCTTAACATACTTCCATCTTCATTTTATCTTAGACAAATATTATTTTTTATGTATTTTATTTTATTTATGATGTAATGTATTTACGTATAAATAAATTATTAAACCAAAATATTATCGATTTAAAAAAAACAGCAAAATTTTTGTTATTCAAACAAATTATTTTTCAAAAAATATTTTTTATTAAAAAACACAAAAATTAACTTATTGCAAAAAATATATTTTTTAAGAAGTCGGATCACTAATTTCCAACCTCAAAATTAGTGTATTTTAGGAAATAAAATTAAAAGTAATGTATATTGGGAAATAATACTATGTAGGATAAGAGACGTATTATGGGAAAAAACCCTAAAAAGACCGTCCAAAGCTATTATAATGTTATTTAATCATAAAAGTACGATAAGTTAATTTTTATAATAATTGCATTAAAATCACATTAATGATAATTTTTAGGATTAATTATGTTTTAGTCCTAATTTTTTAAAATTTTTAATTTTTATTCTCTAAACTGTTGTTTTACTTGTGAAGGTCCCCAAACTTTTAGAGATATTTGTTTTTAGTTTCTAAATAAAAGTTTGTATCCATTATTTTTATTTACTTAATGAAATTAGAAGGACTAATTAAAAACTGATTTTTTAAAAAGTTTTGTGACTAAAAATCTTAATGAAAAAAGTTGATGGACATTGACTCAAATTATAGTTATATCTAAAAACTGGTTATACTCCCTCCCATCTCGAATAAAAGTAATAAAAGTGTCTTATTTTTTGTCTTAAATATAAACAAATCTTAATTATCTATGTCTTATTTAATAAGATTATTTTTAAAATACCTTCATTAAAAAGGTCACAGACTTGTCTATGTTTGATATCAAATTCTAATGAATAATAATTTTGAAAAAAATGTTCATTTTGTAATTAAAAGTCAGACACATTTAATAAAGATAACTAATTCCTTAATAATAAGTGTGAAATATAGTTTTTTTCTTCTTATAATCAAAACAGGAGGAAGTACCAAATTTGAATATGAATGCAAATACTACTACTCCCTCCAATCTCAAATACTCTTTTCTTTCCTATTTATAAGACTTAATATTTAATTTATCAAGATTAAAGAAATTGTTAATTTAATTAATAGTAATAAATTTATCTTAAATTTATAAATTTTTCCAAAACTATCATTGTCATTAATACTCTTTTCTCTTCTAATTATTTGTCAATACATTTTCTCTCTTCTTTTATTGAAGGATATTTCTAGTCTAAAAATAATTAGTAGAAGAAATATTATTGATTGAATCTTGAGTCTTATAAAAATAAAATATCATTTTAAATTTGAGTCTTATAAATAAGAACCAAATGAGTATAAGAAAAAAAAATATTAATTCACGCTAACTAAAAAAATTAGTTGCCCATAAAAAAACTAAAAAAGTTAGCTAATCAAATTTAATTACATCAAGCTCAATTAAAATTAATTATTTTTTCTAACTTATCTTTTATTGAAACTAACTATTAGAAAAGAAAAAAAGTCATTGAAAATAAAATTTTAATTAATAAATGAATGATATTTTAGAGATAATAATATTCAAAGAGGTAAAATTATATTTTGCATATTTTTATATTTAAAAAAATATTTTTTTTTCTTATATTGAATTTGAGATCGAAGTAGTATTAAATAACCAGTTGACCAACTCCACCACTAACCTAGCTGGTACTAAATACATCCCTGAAATCAATGCAATAAATAACCTACAGAATTACCTACCAGACCGTTATCACCCATGAACAATAATATCTATCCCAGACCATTAAATAAATATTTTTGTATGGTCTTCTTAATAAGGAATGCTGAAGTGCAGGGGATACTTGCATCGGTCGTTTGATCTCATATAAATTTAATTAACCATGTATACATTGAAAGAGTATATTACGAATATTGTCATCATCATCATCATTTTTCGGGTAAATTAATAAATAAAGTCCTTGTGTTTTTAACAAACGATGCACATACCACAAGTTATAGCAAAAAGAAAGAAACTCACCAGAAATAAATGCAAAACATGAGGGCGAGTCAGTTGTGAATTGTCTTCAAGCATGAGTTCCAACATAGTATCTAACACGTACGTCATTGTTACATACCTTGGATTCCTTTTGTAATGCCCTTAAACACAATCTTTCTTCTATGAGACCATAAAAAAATGCAACTAACTTTCCAAAATAACTATGCACCTTGTGGATCAAGCAAATGAAAGATTGGGAAAAAGTCCACAACATTCGGTCTTCCAGCTTCTTCCATGATACCCCAAATGATGTCCTTGAACTCTTGAGACTTATCAGAAGACTAATGAGCCAAATCCATTGAGGAGAGAGTGCTTGCTATGGAATTAAGCAGAGTTATTAAGGAAGCCTCCCCAATATCCAATGCTTCACCTTTCTTGCATCTTTCATTGACATAATCCATCAACTCTTGCACCTTCCTTTGACGAAGAACTTGTGTGGAATCAAGCTGCTGAGAAGAGAACACTTTGGTAGCACAAGCTCTCCTAAGGGTTCTCCATTGTGCTGAAGGTGGCATCCATGCAACCGAAAGTATGTGATGGTCAAGTGCTCGAAGAGTATCTAGGACCATTCTATTAGCAAATTAATATTTGATCATTTTTTTGCAGCACTTCTTTGGCTACTTGAGGAGAGGAAATGATTATGGTGGTAATGTTACCAAGCTTAAGACTCATTATAGGACCATAGATTTGAGAAAGCTTGATTAGTGCTTTGTGAGGTTGGTTTCCAAGCTCCAAGATGTTTCCTATGATTGGAAAAGGGCGAGGTCCGGCGGGGTATTTTGAGGATTTTAGGGTTTTGAAGTTGGAGATGAGTACATGAATGCTTACCCATGCTAAGGTGATTAGTGGAAGAGTGCAATGTAGTTCATGTTCCTTAATTAGAGTCTGTTGTGTTTAGTTTCTTGTGTGTGTGTCTATATATATATATATATGATTACTTAAGAGTGAAGGGAGAAAAAAGAAACATAAATTAGTAATTATACATGTATTATTTTTAATTTTGATTTTTTTATTTTTTTTCTTATCACAATACAAATTATATTATATTTATATTTTCTTTCTTTCTTTTTGAGTGTAAAATAACATGAATGTTTATCAAATATTTTTCAATATAAATACAGCCTATGATATCACGTGATAAGAATAATGATCGAGCGCCGGCGTGTTTGAATGTTCGTTCGAATTGCCAAATATTAAACGTGATACGTGAATATTTGATGTTACATTAAGTAAGCTTTTGTCAGTTTTATGTCTACATTATATAGGTGTAAAAAAAAGAGGCTACTTTATATGTTTTTTGATGAAATAAGTGTATATAATACATAGATATTTTTTTTTATGAAGCTGCAGGTCCAAAAAGCAGAATTAATAATGATGTCATTACCCATATAGAAGAAAAAGTGTGAAATAATTGCATATCATATGTAAATATTGATATATTATTACTACATGAAAATATTTGAAAATGAAGTAGTGATATATGAACACTTAATTTCTTCAGACATTTTATGAATACTTATTATTTTTTCTCGCTTTTTATTAACTCATATTATCTATTATACTTTCATCTCTATATGTTTTTATTTCTTTAGTTGCCATATAAAATTGTCAAAAAGATAATTTCCAATAATTCGCCATACAAATCATCAGATTCATTGCATGCACAAAATCCTACGTACTAAAAGTCAGATGTGTATAGGGACAAGCTAGAAAGGGAAAAAGTACCGTTTAGTGAAAAGAATAGAAGAGAAAGAAAAACTCACAAAGATTTCCTTTCCTTTTTTTAATTTGTGTAAAAGACATAGTTGTGAAAATCGGTCCGCTCATTGACCTGGTCGAGGTAGTGGGTCACTGGATCAGTGGTCCAACCGATGGATCAGTAATTGGCCCGGATTGACCCGGTCTATATTAAAAAATTCAAAATTATATTATATATACGTATATAACTAACATTATTTGATTAAGAAAAATTCATTCATAATTTCATACTTAAAAATTCACAATAATAATTGAAGTATTAAAGTTAATAACACAAGTAAAGTATATTAATAATAAAAGAGGTGTAAATAGCAATTATCGAAATCAAAACAGAAAATTTAAACTGCATAAAGCAATTTAAGAGATACGAAAAGTAAACTTGCGGAATTGACCCATTTCTGGCCCAAATTACGAAAACCTAGCACTATATATATAATATTTTACGCCCCTTCCCTGCGCCGTCTTCGTCTTCTTCCTCTGCACAGCTGCACCTTCTTCCTCCCAAATAAAAAACTATTATATCATTAACAACAAACTATATTCTTTTACTTTCTTCGTCTGTTGCGCTTTCTTCTTCTGTTGCACCTTCCTTCCTTTCTGCTGCAAGGCGCTACTGTGTGAAGGAGGCTCGACGACGACGGCGCGGCAAAAAGCTTCTTGATCAAGCCTCGACGGCGGCGTGACGATGACGACGGTGCGACGACGCCGTTTTCAGCTTTTTTTTCACGCACAACCCGGTCCGGGTTCCAATAACCGGTCGGGTTCCCGGATTCGGACAAAACCGGCCAGGTTCCACCGGGCCAAACCGGGTGATGTGCATGGCCGGTTCAATATCCAACCCGGCCCGGATATAGTTACGGTTCGCGGTTTAACAGGTCCGATCGGCCGGACCGAACCGGGTTTAATAACACTGGAAAAAAGTTTAGGACACGTTTTTTTTTTTGGCTTTAATAACAATTATTTTTGATGCAGAGCGTTATGCAGGGAAGTGGAATGGTACTGGTGAATTGAAGGTGTCCTGTTATGGTATGCAGTGGAGTAGTCCCGGACGCAAAATTTTTATGGGAAATTCTTAGGTGCACTTGGAGCAAGACATTTTTCTTGCTCTGATCCATTCATTGTTCGTCGCGTCAGTATTGTGGGTCATTATTGTTTTCTACATTAATGATAATTTTTAATTTTTCTAGGTAGATTAATGACAATTTTTATTTTTTCTAGGTAGATTGCTGACATAGCGAACAATGAATGAATCAGAGCAAGAAAAATGTCTTACTCCAGGTGCACATAAGAATTTCTCAATTTTTATTGAAAGGGAGTGAATATAAAAAAAATTATATCATAAATAAAAGTATTATGAAGATAATATAAATTTAATATATAAAAAAATTAAAAAAAAATTATTATAGAAATTAAGATTATTAATTCACTTGACTCTTATTATACGTGTTTTCATATTGTTAAAATAATTTATAATTGAACCTGTACTAAAACTCAAAATAATTTCTTTTTCAATATATGTAATCAAAGAATTATCAAGAAATTGGTCTTCCATTCTATTTTTAAGTCTGGTCTTAATTATCTTCATAGTTGAGAAAAAATTTTCAGTAGTTGCCGTAGAAGCGGGAGAGTAAGTACAAGTCTAATCACTCTATCAATAAGAGGGTAAATGATGGACTTTCTAGTTCTTACTAGCCATTGACATAATTCAGATGTAGTTGATAAATTAATCAAATCTAGATGTTTATGAATGTCAAGCTCAAAATGTTGTAACTCCATCTTCAAATACAATTTTTGATGTTATGTGAAATCTCTAGAATAAAATTTATCAACAAGTTTGCAAATATCATCACTGTCAAATGACTTGTACCTGTTTCTGGGATCTAAAGTCATGCTCAAAGCAAGTAATAGTCCCAAACTCCTAATATTTTAGCATCGTTGACAATTTCAGGCTATTGAATAGTAACAATAAAAAAACAAACAAAGAACCACTTGTAAATAATATTTTTTTTATTTTTAACAAAAACGGGCTAGGTCCAACATGGTAGAGGGTGCGTGTGTAAAAAAAGATAAGTGTAAACAGTAATTTATATATATTTTTTTATTTTGTTTCAGATTTAACAAAAACGGGCTGAGTCCAACATGGTAAGGAGTGCATGTATAAAAATAAGGGGAGCAAATAACAATTTATTTTATTTTAGAAGAGTAACAATAGCAACAAGAAAGGGGAGAAGAAAGAGAAAAAAAGGGAAAAAGAAATGAACAAGAGATACTTGAAACCTTTCTCTTTCACTGGTTGCATTATCAAATAACACAACTTTTTTGATTCCTTCTATTCTATTGGGATTTGTATCTCCTAATTCTCATCTGCGTGTGTTTTCATATATCTCCTTTTTATAGTGTTCTTTCTCCCTCTTCTTCTTTATTCTTTCCTTTTTTATTATGTTTTTTCTTCATTTTATCATCTTCCTTTTCTTTTTTTCTTTTTCTCTTTTTCTGTTATCTCTCTTTCCCTTCTTATTTTTATTATATTTTTTTTTTCTCTTTTAAGTTTTCTTTCCTTTTTTATTGTTTTAATATTTTTTTCTTTATATTTTTTTCCTTTCCCCTTTCACCTTTTTTAATATTTTTTCTTTCATTTTCATTTTTTTTATTTTTTCATTATTTTTTAAAAGATATTTTTTATTTTTTTTTTGTTTTCAAATTTTAGGGGGGAGGGGAGGCGATGGCCCACCCTAGCCACCCCTACTCTGCCTCTGTAGTGGAAATGAGTGTATTATAAAATGGTGAAGGTAAAAGGGGTTGAAAGTAAAAGGGAAAGAAATTGTTAAAATATTTTTATTTTCTGCTTGTTTTTTCAATAATCTTATAGAAATTTTATGATTAGATAAGATTTTAATTTTAAATTTGATCATTCATTTTAATACAATAAATGAGAATAATCATTCTCATTTTCACTTAAAAAAAGATTATTTTCATATGAAACATTCTCTCTCTTTCTATATATATATATATATATATATATATATATGAATCAACTTACATCAAAATTAACTCTTTTAAAATTATATTTCATATTTATAATCCATTATCTTAAAATCTAATGATTGTGTAATAAGTCATAAATTTTATCTCTTAAATTTCAAAAAAATAAATAACAACTAAATGTAACTCTAATTAAAAGAGTTATTTTTGAATTAATTCACTACCAAACATCAATCATTACCATACCCAAGACATCAAAGCATTAATATTGTATGAGCTCATACTGAAATCATGAGCATATGCAACCCAGCCCCATCCTGTACTTTCCTACGCAGCCTCCCATACAATACAACCAATTAATATCCAACAATTCAAAGGGTAATTAATTAAAACCCATTCTTGCATGCCTTTATCCAACACCAGGACGAGAAAAAATGGTTAACTAGATGTGATGTTATCTAATTAATCTTGAAATTTTAAGGCACAAGTTGTGATAACTTGATGACTTCTTAAAACTCATCTATAAATAACAAAAATTAAAATAAAATCTTAAACAGAGAAAAGGGTTAATCGGAAGTTAAATTTTCTTAATGATGATCGGAACTGAAGTGCCAGCACACTATAAGCTAGGGCTAGCTACTTTGTTTTATGTATAGTTGATGACAATTGAATATTATACATTGTAGAGTAGAAGCAATTAAAAGGATGAGAACCAACGTAAAATATAGTTTACTTATCCGCGAAAAATGAGAGAGAATAACAGGAATACTGTTACGGTGGACACATATCCAAGTAGGATCATTATTTTAATATAAAGTAAATAGATTTGGTTAACTCAACTTCCTTGAATAAAGAGAATTATTTGAAGTCCTCATATAATAACTACAATTTCAATATTTATATTTGATATTGATCATTTCACCTTTTATTTTTGTTCTAAAACACTTAAAGAAAGTATTAGTTATAAGGTTTTTATAAATTTGCTACAGAGGCAACCCAATCAATATTAACTAATTTACACAATAATTTTGTTGTGCAAAAGCTCTAATTTTCATTACATGGAGCAAGGAGTTACGTGCACTCGATATTTTGGAGAGCTTTCATTATGCATTGGGGTTTTTGCGACTTAGGTAGTGAGATGAGGCCTATGTGTCTTAAAGAAATTACAAATCTTACTTAATTAGTCATTTCAATTTTGTAATCATGTTAGATACGTCTTGTAACTGGGGTGGTTGGTGACTAAGTTTCCTAACCTGTAATCCTTAGCATATTTTATAGCATAATATCTTTCTTTTGTCCATTTAAAAAAGTTATAATGGATATTCTTTAATATAAAAGAAGAAGAATTTGAGATAACTTAGATTTTGCTAAATATATATGCAAGATAAAAAATGGCTAATTAATTTCCAAATTAATTATTTCATCTTAATTCATTTGTAAAAGCTAAACTTGCTCCTGATACTACAAGAGGACAACCATTTTGTGCATTAAAATCACATTATATTAAATCAAATAAGATCAAATCTACAACCCAAAATATTATAAAAAATGACAATAAATTAAGAACAAATCCAAGAAACTAAATCAAGGGAAATGTTTTAGCGTGGGGCAAGCACTATCAATCTTTGTATGTGCTATTGAGAGCTTTATGTTGACAAATCTGCCACATTGTTTGTGTGCTTATGGTTTTGGGATTCAACATCGATGGTTAAGCCATTTTCAAGGTGATGCTGCTCCTTTACCAGTGAAACATACTCTATTTTTTCATCACCATATCTTCTGACAAGAACCAAGTAGAAAGACATCACGAAAATGGTGACTAAAATCAATAGCCAGCTGAATAGAATGTTCACCAAGGATTTAGCACGATGAAGGGAATCATCATCATTGCATGTGACCATATATTCACGAAGGTGAGTGACACAACCTTTGGCTTGAAACCCTGGAGTCCAAAGCAAAAACCCCATGACCATAAGCCACAAACCTTGGAACATTATGCTGAAAGAACGAACAAAGCTGACCAAGAAGCTATTAGGGTAACCAATTCCCATTAGGGTTGTGGACAACGAAACAAGGATGAGAAGTTGCAAAAAGTAGTGGTATTGGCCTTCTAGTCCCATGTGATCCCTAGAGTGAAGGTGGATGAGAAAAAATTGTTGTGCAAAAGCTATGGCTCCTAAGAAATAAGTTAACTCATATTGAGCTTTGGAGCATATTTTGTCAAGAACTAGGGCAAAGGTGGCATAGACCAAGAAGGACATGGCCATGGAGGAGTGTTCAAAGTTGTGGAGATGATCTGAGGGAATGGATCCATCAGGGTTGAATGGATGGTGACGAGCCGGAGAGATGAAGAGCTCCAAGGCAATGAAGATTGCGCTGCTTGTTATTATGAATTTGAGCTCCAAGTATCTAGATTTTGTGGTGGGAAACCATAGGGTTGATGTGTAGCACTTGGAACAAAGGGCATGGAGTTTGATGTGGTTGAACAAGTGCCATAAACCAATTACAAAGAAGCCAAACCCCAAAACTTGATGTCCCTCCAACATAGTGCCTGTTAGGCCAACACAATAAAAGAAACTTAGGTTATGTTTCGATAATGAGTTTATAATGATTGACGCATTTTATTCAACCAATTAACTAATATAGATTTGCTTGATAGGAAAATACTTGTAAAAATTTCAATATAGGGAATAAAAGTATTTTCAAAATTTTCCGACAAAAATCATCTAAACATGTACTTACTTGTACTTGGCTGGTATTCTGGTCCACCCACCAAAGGCAATAAGCAAATTCCAACAAAACAATGACTAAAGAAAAAAGAAAATGTTGTAGAGAGTTTATTTTTGTTAGAAACTCAGAACCAAGTAATTCAGAAACACTAACACACAAACTGCTTTATCGCTGCACAGGCCAAACCAAATGCGATGATATTTTATAGAGCTCTTGTTTTGCAACTTGGACTAGAATAATTGGTTATGACGAACGAGGATGAGACGAGTGTGAGTTTGTGTGAAGCAAGGGGCAAGGCCTGAAAAGTGAAACCTCCTTTCACAAGGGAAAAGGTTGGTGTGGTACGTGTTTTATAAGGCAAAGGTTTGGTAATTGTACGCAAAGAAAGAATAGCGTGGTACAACCAAAAAGCTTTTTGATCAGTGGACAACCAAAAAGTTGGGTTGTTAAACAGCTTTTTTCATTAATATAATTGTACGATAAAGTTAATAAAATTATATACCATCTGAAAGTTGGGTTGATAATTGCTGTGCTTTTCCATTAATATAATTGTTAAAGAATTTTAATTTCAGGCTTTAAACGTGTGGAATTTCTTCTTATTCTAACGAAAAATCTATTTTTATAATTGGATTTCTTATTTCCTATTTTTTCTCACTTTAAAATGTCTTCTTCTTTTTACTTATGAATATATTTTTAATTATTTCATATTGTTCCCTTTTCCTATCTTTTCTATTAAATTTATTTGTAATATATATATATATATATATTCTATTTATCAACCATATATATATATATATATTGTCATAATATTTTTTCCTTTTATTTTTAATTTCATATTACCTTAATTAATCAACAATATTTAAATTGACGTAACTCAAACTACTTTGCATGCATACATACATACATACTTTTTTAAATTTTAATAATAATCCAAAAGTAAATTATGTATTAATTATAATTATTCTATTTTATAGTTCAAATAGTAAACGAATTCTTTAATAATAAATACATAATTAATTTTTGAATAACCATGAATATTTTATTTATAATTCAAAGCGAATTATATATGCTTTCATTGGTTATTTAAACTATAAAATAGAATAGTTATAACAATAATAATAACAACTAACTAAATATTTTTAAAATTTAATTCATAATTCAAAAGTTAAATAAGTAGTTATATTAATATAATAATAAAAAATAATGCTTATTTAACTTTTGAATTATAAATTAAATTCTAAAAATAATTTTTAAGAAATAATTTGTTAAGAAATATTTATGATAATAATTTGTTAATGTGCTCTGGTTTGTGTTGTGTCGTTGTTTAATAATCTTCCAGAATAAATATTGATTAAAACGAATAAGGGTCAACCTAAGTCGAACAAATCTGACAGGTAAGACCCCACTTAAGGTGTGATAAATTTATGTGTGTCTGTTGGTTGGTTCTAGATTATAAAAATCTTTAGTTGCAAAAAAGCATGTTATTCATTGCCTCTGCAACAGGCAAGTTCAGTTACATCCTTAACAAAAATCAGGCAAAATTCTTTTCATGCAAATAACTCTGCCCACGAATTCTAAGTTGTTTGCGTTACAAAAGGGGGCAATTATTTATTAATTTATTGAATGCTGATAAATTTTAAATTAATATTCACAAAAGATAAATTATAGAATATCCTATGGTTTCTAAAATTAAAGTTGTAAATTATTGTAGGACTTTTTTTTATTACTAAAATCATGAAAAAATAAATGACTTCTAGCTGATTTTTTAATTATGAATTTGAAGTCAATTTTTTTAAAATAGTTATTAGAATTGGTAAATTAATTTGTAATTTCAAAGTCATAATTTTTTTAAAAAAATTAATTTTTAATAAATTTAAATTAGGTTTGATTTATAGTTTTATTTAATATTTTTTATACTTTTTGTATGTTATTTTATATAATATTTTCTATATTTTTTATTAATGTTAAGGATTATTAATTGTTTTATAAATTAAAAAAATAAAGTAAAACAATTAATAATCCTTAACATTAATACAAAATATATAAAATATTATATAAAATAACATACAAAAAGTATAAAAAATATTAAATAAAACTATAAAACAAACCTAATTTAAATTTGTTAAAAATTAATTTTAAAAAAAATTATAACTTTAAAGTCATAAATCAATTTATGACTTCTAATAACTATTTAAAAGAAATTAAAATACTTTGAGATGTAAATCAATTTATGATTTTAAAGTCATTATTAAAAAAAAATTCAAAATCGTTTATTTTTTTATGAGTTCAATAAAAAAAAAAACAAAAGTCTTGCAATAATTTAAGACTTTGTCTTCAGAAGTCATAGGGTGTCTATAACTTATTCCTTTGTAGGTATTAATTTAAAATTTACCCCATTTGATAAATTACAAAAATAAATGCCCCCTTTTTAGTAACTTTCCCCCCTAGCTTCTTTGAGCTTCTTCAATTCAAGTATGGTTGGTTACCCAAAAACACATGAAAACTTTATATGGACTTGATAATTTTTAAAAGAATTTAAACACTAAAAAAATGTGCAGATTTTTGTTTATATAAAACAAATAATACTATCTACTACTTCACATATACTTCTAAAATATTATTTACAATAATAGTTTTTGAAAATGAAAATTATTCAAATGTTATTTGATATTAACTATGTTAAAAGATAGTACAACTCATTTCATAGTGTTTTCTTGTGTGTGCAATTTGCCTGTGCATGCAATGTTGGAGGCGTGTCCATGCAATTTTGTGCATGCATGTGTTTTTATACATGTGTGCAATGTTGTGCATGCATTCATAAATGTGCATGTGATTCTGTTTGTGGGTGTTCTACATGCTACATGCATGTGTGGTTTTTTGTATGTAAGTCAATGCATAAATAGTCACAATAATTTTTAAATAATTACTTATAGACTTAAAACATCTTTTTCAATTGTAACAGTTGTTTTTTTAATAATTTTTTTAATTTCTTAATTCTTATTTAAAGTAGATAGTATTACATTCATAAAAGAATAGATAATATTATAAGATAAAATTGAATGAATTAGTCATCCTATCTATTGAGAGTAAAATCATATAATTGTTTGATTAAAAAAATTTAATAAATAATTTAAAATTTTAAGAAAGTTAGAAGATTAATGCATTTATGTAATATAAAGTCTCTTTAAAAATGACACCTAATTAAGGCCCCAGAATTTCTATACACGGCCCTATTTTTTTTTTTTCTAGCCTCAGTTTTAAGGAGATACTTTTGGACTTTGACAAGGACGTATTCAAGAAAGTTAACGAGTGCTAATTTATGTAGCCAAAGTTAACGAGTGCTAATTTATGTAGCCATACCGCATACAGTCACATCTGACATTAAATAGATTTTTCAATGAAACAGTGACTAATCTGGACACAATTGAGATGAACAAGTTACTTGAAATATATGAAGAATTTGAAGAAATGTCTTTTCTAGTGGATGTGGGTGGTGACATTGGCTAAAATTTGTGTATGATAATATCCAGGTATCCTTCTATAAAGGGTATTAATTTTGATCTATCTCATGTGATACAAAATGCTCCAATTTATCCACGTATATATTTGTGTACCATTTTTTTTCCTAGTTTTAATATTATGTCTTAATCTTTAGTCTTAAGGAACAACTTATTGCTAGTTGAGGGAAGAGGGGGGGATAGAAAAACATTAATGATGTATAAACAAAATAAAAAAGTAGAAAAAACTAAAAAAATATAATGATGACTTCTATTAAAACTTTTGAAATCTATAATAATAATAATAATAATAATAATAATAATGAGAGTTTTAATGTCAAATTATTTAATAATTCATTGGAAGGCAAAACACGAGAGAACATAAGGCAGCACCGAGATAACGGTTGGTTTCTCAAAATTTGATATTTGACTGGGCAACACCACTCAATCATCACCCTTATAGTCAGTCAGTTAGTTAGTTACAGCCATCACTTTGCCAACCTCACTCTGGCGCCCAATTCGCCTCCTCTCTCTCCCTCTCATTTCCATTCCACAGCTGTAAGCTATTCATTCCAACCATTGGTTTTTTTTTTTTTCCTCCATCTCACGTCACACAACAATGCAGATTTCGCCATGATCTTTTTATTCCCTTTTAGTAGAGCTCTGTGTTATCTACACATGCAAATGTTTCTGCATTTGATGCAATGAAAACATCTCTTCTGCGTTGATTTGTTCTCACAACGTGTCAGGCGATTCCAGTTGATTTCAGGTTTTAATGATCATAGATAGCTGTGCAAATTTATTTTAACTGGTGTAGATCATTGAGAATTAATGCTTTTATGTGTTAAGAAAAACCAGAGCTTTTTCATGGTGTTCTTGTTTGAGAATTTTGATGACATTTATAGTGATGTTGGTTTTTATTTTTTTGTAATTTGATGTTTTCATGATTAATATACAGTTGATTCCATAGCAAAGCATTCTCTACTGATTGCAAATGTTATATTATATATGTTTTGGTCCTTTGAGTTGTTATAAGCTTGACTTGGTGGTAAAAGGAGAAAGAAGGGAGGGAAAGGTTGTTGATTCGATTCCCCCCACTAACAACAAATTAACAATTAAATTAACAATTAACAATTAACATTTTCTCATTAAAAAATGTTATGGTCGCTTGATATTGGTTACTGATTTCCTTTTTCATTTAAAATTTTTAGTTTTATTACTTCTAGGTGGATTGCTGTTTTCACTATTTGAATGAATATTTATTGGCTTTTCTTGTGGTAGTATAATGGAAGAAGAGGAAGAACAAAAAGAGACAAAAATATCTGATAGTCATGAAATGAAGAATAGTGGTGTGGAACAAGTTCTTGAGAGTCCTCCAAAGGAAAATGTGAATGCTGCTGGCAGTGACATTGGGGATGAACAGGCAAATGATTCCGCAACTAAGGATATGGATGAAGGTAGCCAGTTTGAGCAGTTATCTTTGAGAGATCATAAGAAGAAAATGAGCATGCGGATTCAAACTGGCATTCAAGTTCGGATAATGTACCACACCAATTTGGTGGAAATGCAGAAGATTCCAATTATTCATCTGGGATGTACTCAAGAGAGGGTAGTTCTTCCCCAGTTGCTGGCATGCAACATGGTCATCTTTCTTATAGCCCTGGGTCAGAGGGGCATTTTGATCACGTGGACAAGGAGTATGCTCCATTAGTTAGTTATGGTTCACCGGTATTTTCTCCTGTTAGTTCTCCACAAAAGCTGAGGGACAAAAATGCCGGGTCAAATACATCTGCAGAATTATTGCACTTAATTGATTCTGCTATCATGGGGAAACCTGAAGGTATGGAGAAACTGAAGAACATTGCAAGCGGTGTAGAATTTTTCGGGAATGGTGAAGAAATGGAGAGAGTGTCTTTCTTAATAGTGGATTCGCTTCTTGCAACAATGGGCGGTGTTGAAAGTTTTGAAGATGACGGTGATAATCCTCCTAGTGTAATGCTGAACTCTCGGGCAGCCATTGTGTCGGGTGAACTGATTCCCTGGCTTCCTTATGTAGGCGATTCAGATGTTGCGATGTCGCCTAGAACGCGAATGGTAAGGGGACTACTTGCCATATTACGGGCGTGCACTCGAAACAGAGCCATGTGCTCGGTGGCTGGTCTGTTGGGAGTACTGTTGAAAACAGCAGAAAAAATTTTCACAGTAGATGTTGGCTTAAATGGCCAAATAAGGTGGGATGGAACTCCTTTGTGCCGCTGCATACAATACTTGGCTGCGCATTCTCTCAGTGTTAGTGATCTTCATAGATTGTTTCAAGTCATTACAAGAACACTTACCACAATTTGGGCACCTCGCTTGATGCTTGCGTTGGAAAAAGCAGTAAGTGATAAGGAATCAATTGGACCAGCTTGCACTTTCGAGTTTGATGGCGAAAGTTCTGGTTTGCTTGGTCCAGGTGAGGGTCGCTGGCCATTTGTCCATGGGTATGCATTTGCAACTTGGATCTATATTGAATCATTTGCCGACGCACTAAATACAGCTACAGTTGCTGCTGCTATTGCTGCGGCTGCATCTGCTAAGTCAGGTAAGTCATCGGCTATGTCAGCTGCTGCAGCAGCTAGTGCACTTGCCGGCGAAGGTACGGTACACATGCCAAGGCTATTCAGTTTTTTATCTGCTGATAACCAGGGTATAGAGGCTTATTTTCATGCTCAATTTTTGGTTGTTGAAATTGGTTGTGGAAAGGGAAAGAAATCCGCTTTACATTTTACTTATGGATTTAAACCGCAGTGCTGGTACTTCATTGGTCTTGAACATATGAGCAAGAATGCAGAAAGTGAAATTAGATTATACGTAGACGGGTCTTTATATGAAATTCGTCCTTTTGAGTTTCCTAGAATTTCCAAACCCCTTGCATTTTGCTGCATAGGAACTAATCCTCCTCCTACAATGGCTGGCTTGCAACGCCGTCGCCGTCAATGCCCTTTGTTTGCTGAGATGGGGCCTGTTTACATCTTCAAAGAACCAATTGGACCAGAAAGGATGGCACGCTTGTTTTCTAGAGGAGGGGATATAGTACCTTCTTTTGGTAATGCAGCTGGGCTACCGTGGCTCGCAACAAATGCATATGTGCAGAGCAAGGCAGAGGAAAGTGTTCTTTTGGATGCAGAAATTGGAGATTTCATTCACCTACTCTATCATCCTAGTTTGCTTAGTGGGCGTTTCTGCCCAGATGCTTCACCTTCTGGTGCTGCAGGTCAGATAATTTCGAGATGTTGATTTTATGGGAATATATAAAATTTTCAGCTACTGCATAAGTATATGTTGATTTTTCATGAGAAAAACACTCCTGACTTACACTAAGATCTGTTTGTTGTATATGGTGTAACTAGAAAATTTTTACAACCTTTTGGGTTGGAAATTGGAGTGTTTTTTAAATAGCATAAGGGTTCTCCTTTCTCACTCAGTGGTAACAATTTGTTTGACTTTTAAGATAATACTTTCTACTGTAATTCTTCTTCACAATACATAACTCCACCACTATTTGGATTTTGATAATCACACAAAGTTATGAATTTGCATTAAATTCAGTTATCAATGCATTGAAAGAAACTAGGCTCTGCATATTTTTTATTAGTATAAAAATTGGACATTAACACTTCTAAGAAAATGGTTTCTTTTTGGAAGACAGTAAGATTTGATATTTATGCAGAGAACAATGGCCATGAAAATACAAAAGATTCTGCAATGCAATATTAATTGAATCAACAACTTTCAAGGGGATCTAGTTCAGTTGGTTGAGTAGAGTGTGTGAGTTTTGTAAACCCCATGTTATCGTGTTCAATTCCTATGGATAGTTTTTTTTTTTTTTTTTTTTTTTTTATCAACAAGTAAGCAAAATAGTGGAATTCTTTGATGTGTTACTTATTCTTAGCTGGTTAGGCATGATATTGCTGTTTTGAAAGGATTTGCATCATGTGTGCTTGATTAATTGTATTCATTTTCTTAATCCATTTTTGTAGTTTAGTCTTATGAATACACTATAGAATAAGAGAATCTGCTACAATTTTAACCACTCTTACTTAGTTTCTTCCATTCTTTCGTTCATAATATTCTAGTTTAAACCAATTTCCATGAAAATGCTGGTTCTTTTCATCTCTTAAAAGTTTTCAATTTTGCATCACTGATTGTTTGTTGGATTTTAGATGACTTGATCTTAGGAAATACAACAACAATAACCAAGTCTTTTCCCACTAGGTGGGGTAAGTCACATGGATTAAATGACGCCATAATGTTATGTCATAAATCAGGTCTATTGACAAACTATTGGCCTTTAAGTATTTCTTAGGAAATAATTATATGGAAAATATTTCAATATTTAACATCCAGATCCTTAAGTTATTCAAATAATTATATGTATTTACCATCAGACCATGATAAATGTCTTTTATGCATCAAGTCATGTAAAATATGTTGCATTTCTGTTCTTATTATGGATGGTTTCTTCATTATGATTCAGGACTGCTTCGACGCCCAGCTGAGGTTCTTGGGCAAGTCCATGTTGCTGCACGAATTAGACCTGTGGATGCTTTGTGGGCATTGGCTTTTGGTGGTCCATTATCTTTGCTTCCCTTAGCAATTTGCAATATACACGAGGACACTCTAGAACCACGGCAAGGGAATATTTCTGTGTCTGTAGCCACTACATCTCTTGCTGGTCCAATATTTCGAATTATATCGATGGCTTCTCAACATCCGAGGAACAATGAGGAGTTGGCTCGTTGCAAAGGACCTGAGATTCTTTCAAAGATTTTAAATTATCTTCTCCAAACCCTGTCTTCACTTTGTGATGAAAAGCATGATGGCGTAGGTGATGAGGAACTTGTTGTTGCAGTTGTCTCACTTTGTCTATCTCAGAAAATCAACCATATGCTCAAAGTCCAGCTCTTCACTACACTGTTGCTGGATTTAAAAATTTGGAGCTTATGCAGTTATGGCATACAAAAGAAGCTTCTATCATCACTTGCTGACATGGTTTTCACTGAGTCGGTAGTGATGCGAGATGCCAATGCCATTCAAATGCTTCTTGATGGCTGCAGAAGATGCTATTGGACTGTTCCTGAAAAAGATTCAGTAAATAATTTTTCACTAATTGGATCAACAAGACCGGTGGGTGAGATCAATGCTTTGGTTGACGAACTCTTAGTGGTAATTGAACTTCTAATAGTGGCAGGATCTCCTTCATTGGTCTCGGATGATGTTCGATGTTTACTTGGATTCGTGATTGACTGTCGACAACCAGGTCAGGTATGTAGCGAGATGGGATGCTTTTATTCTTTTTTGTGGGATAGTAAAAATAAAATAAAATCTTGGGAAAGATGCTAATGATGCACACAAATACACAGCATTTTAGAATGCAAATTTCTTATAATAGAATATTCCTATGTCACGTTTCTGTAGTTCTTATGTCATATAATAGAGAAATACTAGATTTCTAAGTCAATGGTTTTGTTCTTTTAGGCTAGTCCTGTTGTGGTTATCCAAACTCCAGAGGTTATACACTTTGCTTGTGTATTTCTTGTTTATGACGGGTTTCTCATGTAATTTTTTATTTTCTACTTTGGTTTTGTGTTTGAAGATTGTTTAGTAAGTCTTTTTTTTTTTTTTTTTTTTTTTTTTTTTTTTTTTTTTTTTTTTTTTTTTTTGGTTTTTTTTTTTTTTTTTTTTTTTTTTTTTTTTTTTTTTTTTTTAATTTTTTTTTTTTTTTTTTTTTTTTTTTTTTTTTTAATTCTCTGTTTTCATTTTGTTTTCTAATTCTAAAGTTTATACAGTAAAAACAACTGATAAATTATTTTAAACGTTTATTATAAAGATAGTTTTGTAATTTTAAGAGAAGAAAATGATCTTTCTTATTATTGATTGATCAGAATTACGTGAGTTATATAGGAAGAAATGGCAAAAAGAGATCCTAACCACCTGTGCCTGAACACAAATTAAATGATCTTTCTTATTATTCTGCTGTGTCTGAACACAAGCTATATATCTACATATTCTGTTTGTGGTTATTACTAATATGAAGTTTAGCAGCTTATTTGGAAATTTGAACAATCTAACATAAATTTATTATGTTTTGGATTCATTTTTAAAATCTCAGTTATCTGAAATTCAAAGAAAATTTTACTCTTTATTCACTTCATTTTCCAGATTGCTAGGGTGTTACATCTCTTCTACAGGTTGGTTGTGCTGCCTAATACAGCTAGAGCTCACTCATTTGAAAAAGCATTCCTAGCATGTGGTGGGATAGAAACACTTCTTGTTCTTCTCCAAAGGGAAGCTAAAGCTGGAGAAAGTGATGTCCTGGAATCGTTGTCAAGGAATCCTGAATTTCCAAAAAATAAAACTGATGGTGACAGTGGAATCACAGAAACATGTCATGATGCTGAAGGATCCAATGTGAAAAGTGAAGCCAACTTACAAGACAATGACCAAGGTTCTCAATCTTTTGATAGTGGCAGTAACATTGATCCTAGTTCCCCTGATGCGTATAGCGAAAGGATGACATTTATGTCAGAAACTCCATCTGTCAAGAATTTGGGAGGCATAAGTCTATCCATCAGTGCTGACAATGCAAGGAAAAATGTTTATAATGTTGATAAAAGTGATGGCATTGTTGTTGGGATTGTAGGTCTCTTAGGTGCTTTAGTAGCTTCTGGTCATCTGAGGTTTGATAAAAGTGATACAACAAGCAACCTTTTGGGTGTTGAACTGCATGATGGAGGTGGTACAATGTTTGATGATAAGGTTTCTTTTCTTTTTTATGCCTTAGAAAAGGCTTTCCAAGCAGCACCCAATAGGCTAATGACAGACAATGTCTATTCAGCTTTATTGACGGCCTCGGTATGATATACTCTCTCTTCCTTATCCCTACTCCTTAATTAGTCCATGCCAACAGAAGCACACGTATTACTGGCAGTTAATGATATACTATTATGAAAATGGAAATTGAGTATTTATATCTATTGTTTTATGAAAGTGCTATATGTTATGTCATTGAAATGTCCATGCTTTATTTGTTTACAAGAGTGTGTTTGTTTCACAGATTAAAAACATATTCCCAAGAATGTGAACTTTGACATGTAATATTCTCATGTTTATTATAAGTTTTGAGAAATGGTTCCTGGGTAATCTTCATTCCCATGAAAGTGGTTATAGCATGATTTACTTCACTTCTATTCCCATGATGATGGGTGGGAAAGTTATAATCCCATAGGAATCTGAGAATTTATTTTTTAACTCCATCATAACTTACTTCCCTTCTAACTCTTATTTTTTATTTTAATTATTTTAAAATTTAAAAATATTCTAAGGAATGTTAAAATCTAACCAAACATATTTTTAAATGTTCCTGTTGAATTCAGAGAGAAACTAAAAAGAGAGAAACTAAATCTGTGTTTATTTCACTTAATGAACATAGGGTTACAAGTTTACAACAAATACATTTACAGAGAGCTGTCTTACTGACAGCTGTACCCTAACAAACTGAAAGTTAGTTTAGAACTGCTCTCTTACAAGGCTCACAGTATACTCATGCAGTTCCTGTGAATAACTTTCTGCTTATAATATTCCTGAGAATGTAACTCTTGGGAATACAACATCATTCCATCAAACAAACGCCCCCTAAGCTTTTTTATGTTAGACATCATAATCTTATAGCTTTTGTTTCTTTGCAAGAGTGTAGAAGGATGTGAACATTTGTTCATTATGAGCAAAAGTTATAATTCTTCCAACTTAAACTATATATGATATAGTCCTTACATATATTGTTATACAAACATTCTAT
>PYAF01000042.1:1040211-1062877 GCA_007407185.1 Glycine tomentella
TTTTTTTTTTTTTTTTTTTTTTTTTTTTTTTTTTTTTTTTCCAGATCAATGCCTCTTCTACGGAGAATGAGCTGAACTTCTATGATTCTGGCCATCGCCTTCAGCATTCACAACTTTTATTGGTGCTTTTGCATTCCCTTCCATTTGCATCTAGGACTCTACAAAGCAGAGCACTACAGGTATTAGCTTAACATGCTCGTTTTTCTATAATATGCATGTAATATTTGTGCATTGTATATTATTTATTATGAGATTCAGTATCTTGTTTTCTCACATTCTTCATTTATGTATGCATTTAATTGTTTTATTGCAATTTAGTTCTTTATGAAAGTACTTGCTTAATTTATACATTTTAGTTTCTTGTTACACATTTCTTGTTTTTTCTTTTGTTGGGGAGGGGTGGAGGGGTAAGTTTGCCATTATTTTAAGATATGAAAAATTGTGGTCAAGCATATAAATCATTTCTTCACTTCCTCAACAGATAGGCTGAGCCTGGTAAAAAAATTTAAAACTAATCAAAAGATAGTTTCTTATCAACTACATTTTTCTTTTTCTAAAGCATGATTGGTTCTGTTACTGAATTTAAATGAATGCTTTAAATTGTTTCGTTATCCTCTATTGGTTTTATGTACATGTGACAGTGGCAGACAAGCAGAGGGACTGGATTGCTCTTGGTTAACATTTTTTCTGTATTTAAGGCTTTCATATGTGGCTGAGTGGTGAATATTTTATTTTTTAGTTTTTCCTTTCTTCTATTATATTTTCTTATCAAATAAAAAGGTGTAACTTATGTTGGTTATATCTCATGTTTCATTCTTTTAGTCTCTCCATTTCTTTCTGGTCTTATGAGGGAAGTTCTGTTTTTTTGCAAGTCTTGGCTGTAATGTAAGTACATTTTATGTTAGAGTTAAGGAATGTAGTGCATGTGCATGCCGCTGCCATATAGAATGTCTGTTTTATTGCAATTTAGTTCTGATGAAGAGTTCCACTTATGCATATATTTCCTACCGGAAAACTTGTTTTGTAACCCCTAGTTTTGAGCTCCCTGTTCGTGTATGATTTCAGGATCTTCTATTTTTGGCTTGCAGTCATCCAGAAAATAGAGGGATTCTGACAGATATGGAGGAATGGCCTGAATGGATTCTGGAGGTCCTAATCTCAAACTATGAGGTAACAATATATATAATTTTTATCTTACCCTTTCTTTAGTATACTTCATTTCTGTTTTAAAAAAATTTAACACACACTATCCTAATCTCAAAATGTTTATTTCACTCAAATCCAAGTATTCAACAGCTATAAGCTGTGACTAAAATCCACTAAAATAAAATATGTGGATTTCTCCCTGTTAATTCCTCCCCTATGGTAACCAGAGAGCTGTTTCTTACCTTCAGTCCGAGATGGTTGTCTAGGTAGATTTCAATTGACCTTGAGTTGCTAGGAGGAGAAAATATTGTTTGACAATGCTACCAATAAAAAATAAATGCAATGGTATTTTAAAATCAGGGCTATGCTGGAAGCCACCTGAAGGGGTTCATCCCTTTTTAACCAGCTTAAGCTTCATGTTTCTCTGTCCATGGAAACTGCAAATGTCATCCAATTGTTTACTCCGGATATTAAATTTCTACACAGATTTCTGTGAATTGCTCAAGTGTCTTGCACTCTGCATATTAGGTTTATATACATGGTAATACAGTAACCTACTGTTCCGTTTGTACAGTTACAATTCTGTTAGACTAGTCTGTTTGTTAGATGCTGAATCAGCAATTAGTTAGTGGCTTCCATGAGAAGCTTTGATGTACTATAAACTCTCTTCCCTCTGTAACAACACAACTAATCAATAACAACTTCTCATTGAATTCTATTATAGTATCAGAGCTGTAGGTTACTCTATTACATGGAAAAATATATTTGTAAGAATAATAAAGAGTTGGAATATTTTCTAAGATCCTAATGTACCCAATTCTTCATAAATTACTATTGTTTCAAAAGCTATAATTACACTTTTATCATTTCCAAAGCTTGGTGCATATAAATCATATGCGGTGAGCTTGTTACAATATAGTAAATCCAAATAACCTAGACAGATATAAATAATACATATAACTTTGTGTGTGTGATTGTTAAGATCTCACATCGACTACAACTATGACCAAAGTAGAGTTTATAAAGGCTTGGACATTTCTCACCTCATGAGCTAACTTTTGAGGTTGAGTTGGACTTAATCCAAATTCAAGATGGTATAAGAGCCTATCACAGATATAATATTGGGTCATCCTCAATTGTCCAAGAATGAACTTGCCCCTATGGATTTCCCTACACAATCTACCTAACCCCATGCTTTGCCAGTGCAATCTACATGCCCCGTGAATTCCCCAATCCCAATGCAATATGAAAAATAAAATTCCTATAATATCTGTGGTTCAAATGTCCCATCTACAAATTCTTGTAAGAGGAGTAAATTTACATAGAATGAAAGAATTCTATTTACTGAGCTTTCAGCATTTGGGTAATATATCCTAGTATGTTTATATGGTCAAAATTTACTCCTCTCACTAAGTAGTTTCTTCAATAGATACAGAGAATGAAAGAGACAAAACTGCAAGAATTCTATCTACATAGCTTGCAGCATGTAGAGCAGACCAGTGACATATGACATACATCTGTCAGTTAGTTAAAACTGAAATAACTATAACAACTAGAAATGTTACAGCTACTGAACAACAGAAAGCATAATGAACTGCACTAGGCTTATACTCTAATACAACTTGGGTGCAAGAGTATGTTTCCAAATTATTATGCTTAGAAAATAACTAGAAGTATGTGTGTGAATACATGTCAACTTCTTGTGTAATGTTATTATTCATGCTACACATTTTTTGCTTTAACAGTTCGGTCCAAGCAAATCATCCGATTCGACAAGCCTTGGGGACATAGAGGACCTTATATATAAATTCCTTGTTGTCATGCTGGAACATTCAATGCGCGAAAAAGATGGATGGAAGGTGGAAGTTTCTTTGCTTTATTAACTTTTTAGGCAATGCACTTTCATGATATTCTGTCTTCTGCCTGCTCATGCAATAGTTTGTTTGTTGATATTTTTGTATTAATTATCTTTTTCTTTGGTTGGGGTTGTAATTAATGAATGTCAAAATACTAGACAAGACTTGAACTTGGAATGAATTTTGCAAATATTTAGTTGCAATTAATGAATGTCAAAATACTAGACGAGACTTGAACTTGGATTGAATTTTGCAAATATTTTTTGTTCGCTTGAATTTCATTTTTTTTTTTTTTTTTTTTTTTTTATAGAGCCTGACGGGTTATTTGATCCAAGTAGCTAATCCCACCTTGTGAGATAAGGTTTGGTTATTGTTGAGTTTCATATCATGTAGACATACAAAAGATATCTTTTTTATTTTTGTTTAAAAGGAATTTGGTTCAGTAGTAAAGAAAACAGAAGATACTACCAGGGGTTGGTGGTGCATATTGTCTTGGACGCCAAGAAACCAAATGAAAATTAGAAGCCAAAGTGGCCGTAAAATAAAGCATAGCTGTCTTATTTGATAACATTTCTTGAACCATGTGATTAAGAAAGAATGATCAGAAATACAATACTAAACCCTTGGGCCGAGTACATATATATGAATTAGCAAAATATAAATTTGTAATATTTTTCATGTCTTATGACATCACATAATTGTGGTATTTTAATTTAACCTGGAATTTCTTTATGGAGCAGCAATTGACTACTGAAATTTTGGGGAATATTTTAGTCACCATGTAATATCTGTGCTGTAATTCCTATTTGTTTGCTTCCCTGATTTCTGCTATTATCAAGTTCATTCATACTGCTTACTTTTGCTCAACTTTTGTAGGATATTGAAGCAACAATTCATTGTGCAGAATGGCTTTCTATTATAGGTGGATCTAGCACAGGAGAACAGCGAATTAGGTAAGTTTAAAAATCCATTATGAGCTCATTATCTTTCCTTGTTCTATTACTATGCTACCAGCTCCATCATGGTAGTCTGTTCCTTTTGCTACTTGATACTGTTTGACATTATTTCTGAACTAAACATTATACTACGTCTTAGTATAAAAATGTTCTCGTGATATTTGGAGTTATGACAAGCTTACAAAGCTTTCACAAGCTTTGAAACTGGCTGCTTTTTTATACATTTTCTGGGCAGAATTTTGGAAGCTATTAAATTATCCTATTTCATTGGTGCTAGTGAAACGAAAATTATACTTTCTCAAAGGGCAAGATTCGGAATTGAAACACAACATATCATTGAAATATATGTGTCGCGGTTGTGAAGGTAGTCCCAAGGTTAACTTAAAGATATTCTGGACCTTTTGAAAATTGTAACTTTCACTCGAGTTTAGATCAGATGTTGGTAAGTTTCAAAATTGAATAAAATATGCAGACACTCTCAGATCTCTGTTCCACATTGATAGGGAACCCAATGAGGAACAATTATGTCTGACAGACAGGTGTGAATAATAGATGTTAGCAGCATTGATGATAAAGGATGAGCATTTCTTTGAATAAGACTGCTCTATGATATTATTGATCTGACATGTACTCCTTTGTTTTCTTGTGGTTTTTCTTACTTTTTTGCTTACAGAATACATTCGCATGATCCTAGTCTAGCTTTGTAGAAATATATTATAAAATTTGGGGAAATGTTTTACAGGCACATTCAATTCAACCATATTATTCCCTTGATATAAGTTACTGCTGAAGTGAAGATATACTCTTCTTCTTTTTTTTTTTTTTTTTTTATATCATGACTTGTGTGTTTATTCTTCCTTGGTTCATGTATTGAAGACGTGAAGAATCTTTACCTATATTTAAGAGAAGACTCTTTGGTGGCTTGCTGGAATTTGCTGCTAGAGAATTGCAGGTCCAGGTACATATTGTTTCCAATCATTATCGGTTTTCCTTATAAACAGTTTCATTTATGCTCACCATCACAAGATAATGTTGTCCTTTTTGTCCTCTGATGTTTTTTCCCTATTGTTCAATTTTGGTTATTATTGTGTATGCTTATCTTGAAAATAAAATCTCCCCAATTATGGATAAGCACACTTACAAAAGCAAGTGTATATCTACAAGAATAAGGACAAATGCAATTATATATTTCTTTTTTTTTTTGTTGAAAAGAGTGGAAGGAAAACCAAAATAATGTCTACATTCAGATTTTCCTTAATGCAGACTCAAATTATTGCTATGGCTGCTGCTGGGGTTGCAGCTGAGGGTTTGTCTCCAACTTCTGCCAAGGCAGAGGCTGAGAATGCTACTCAGCTGTCTGTAGCTTTGGTGGAGAATTCCATTGTGATACTTATGCTTGCTGAAGAACATTTACGGTCACAGAGCAAGCAATCCTCTTCTTTACGCTCTACAGACGGCTCTCCATCTCCTCTCTCTCTCTTTTATCCAGTCCATTATAACTTAAAGCCATTGACCAACACAAGTGCAGAATCAGCAGAAGTTAGGGGTGATTGCACATCATCATCTAGCAACTCTGGGGGAGTCTCTCTTGATGTATGCATAGAGTAGTTTAAAAGTTGACATGCATGCATGCTATGTGTCATAAACACAGTAATTTGCTCTCCATTGCTGTTCTTGTGGTTCCCAAAAAATTCATGCAATCATTGCATACCATTCTATTCTTTATAAGCATTTTCTAATATCAATAATAATGAAAGGTTGCTTATATAAGTTTAATTTTTTTTCCCAATGCTTTATCTGTTTTCTTCTTAAATCTCCATCTTTTGGCCAGGTCCTTTGGATTAAGAAATATCTTTTTCCTTTTCTGTTTTGTTTTTCCCCTAATTTTAGTTTATTTACATTCTTGTTAATTTAATTTTTATAGCCCCTTTCTCTCTCTCTCTCTCTCTCTCTCTCTCTCTCCTAATCTTGCATATTTATTTTCTATATTGTTGAGACTTATCCTGTCAAGCTTTTAGGTACTTTCTTCAATGGCTGATGAAAATGGTCAGATCTCTAGTTCAGTTATCGAAAGGCTCGCTGCAGCAGCTGCAGCTGATCCATATGAATCTGTTTCTTGTGCTTTTGTATCATATGGGTCCTGTGCTAAGGATTTAGCAATTGGGTGGAAATATAGAAGCCGTTTATGGTATGGTGTTGGCCTTCCATCAAATACAGCCTCTCTTGGTGGTGGCGGGAGTGGATGGGATTTTTGGAAGTCTTTATTGGAGAAAGATGCCAATGGCTACTGGCTTGAGCTTCCTTTGGTGAAGAAGTCTATGGAAATGCTGCAAGCATTGTTGCTAGATGAGTCCGGGCACGGTGGTGGTCTTGGTATAGGTGGAGGGTCAGGTACCGGAATGGGAGCAATGACTGTGTTATACCAGCTTTTAGACAGTGACCAGCCATTCTTGTGTATGCTTCGGATGGTTCTTCTATCAATGAGGGAAGATGATGATGGGGAAGACCATATGCTGACAAAAACTGCAAGTAGCGACTGTGCAGTGCCTGAAGGAAGGAAACTACAGTCAGCACTTTTGTGGAGGTAAAACAATTGACCTCTGTGATCTGACTTGCAATGAAATTTTTTCAAGGGAACAACTCAAGACAAAGCTCCTAGATAGGTATAGCAGACAAGGTGACGAGATTTATTCGAGAAGTTGGCACTTGGCATCACTCATAGGAGTATAGTATTTAACTTTATTGACTTAGGAGTATAGTATTTAACTTTATTCCTAGTATAAATAAGGGTTAGTGCTTTGTCCAATTTATCACCATATTATTGTAATATCATTCTATTCATAGTCTATAGTCTCTCTTTTTCTTCTTTCTTACCTAAATCCAATAATTTCAGCTAGTTAATGTTGTCTTATTTACTTATTTATTCTTATAACATGACAGTGTTCTCGCACCTATTCTCAACATGCCAGTTTCTAATTCTAAGAAACAAAGAGTCTTGGTAGCATGTTGTGTGCTTTATTCCGAGGTTAGTATTGCCTTTTGACATATTTATTTTTGCTTACTGTGTCATCCATTGTATTTATCATTTGTCTTTCCTTTTTGCACTGATCAGGTATACCATTCTGTTAGCATAGACCGAAAAATTCTTCGTAAAAAGTACCTTGAGGCTATCTTACCACCATTTATAGCTGTCTTAAGGAGGTGGCGCCCTCTTTTAGCCAGAATTTATGAACTTGCAACTGCAGATGGTTTGAATCCTCTTATGGTTGATGATGATGCACTAGCTTCTTATGCCGAGTCAATTGAGGTAGTTTAATTTGCTTAGTCTATGTGGCCCAAAAAAAATTCTACACAACTTTAGTGTGATAAGAAAAAAAAAAAGTTTTCAATTCTTTTGGTAACCATGTTTCAACTTTATCTTCTCGGATTCTTCTTAACTCTTTCAATTTTCAAATTTAATCTTATCCAAGCAATTAAAAATAACAAAATTTCAAATTCCACAAAAAGATTAAATCCCTCTTCACATGTAATATTTTGTATTTGTGTGTTTTTATAAGTAGAGAAAAATATTGTATATGTAATAAAATATGTCATTATCGAATATATATTTATATTTTAAAATACTTGGGCCTGGTTCCCCATGTGGGTCTAAATCCTTGGAGAGTATCCATATGCATATCTTCCTCTAAATCTCCATGCTAGAATGCAATTTTTACATCAAACAGTTGTCTAGTTGCCACCCAAAGTGGGCAGCAAGAAAGAGTAAAATACAAACAATGTTCATTTTGTCATAAGAGGAAACGTCTCTTCATAATCGATGCCATAAGTTTGAGTGTATGCCTTCACTACTAGTCTCACCTTGTATTGATCAATAGTGCCATCAGATTTATGCTTGACTATATAGATCCATCTTCAACAAACGGATTTTGTACAAGAGTTTTTTTTTTTTTGCCCTATATTGTCAAAAGTTCCTCTTAGTACGTATTTGGCTTAGGACCTAATTCAATCCCACAAAACCAACTTTTAATATCTTTAGTAATGTAGGACTATATATATACCCTCCCCTCAAGGCTACAATTAAGACATGTCCCAAAGAGGTCAAAATTAAGGTGATTTCGTAAAACTATATCCACCGGTCTTTCAACGGATTTTTGTACACGAGTTTTTTGTTTTTGTTTTTTTGTCCTATATTGTCAAAACATTCTCTTAGTAAGACAAGTCAAATCACACCACATCACATCAAATATTCCTTATTCTAAGAAATGAAAATAACCTATTTATAGGAATAAATCTTCAACCTAATTACAAGAATAAATTCAATTTTCTTGATCACATTTCAACACTTTCTGCTACCATTTTCAAATAATGAATTTTTTCATTAACTGAATCAAAAGTGGAAAACTTGTAGTTGTTTGCTTGCCCTCCAATAATACATGTACAACAAAGTTTAGTTAAAGTAATGTGCTAATAAAGAGCTATTGTATGGTGCTAATATTTTCTATTCATTTATATAACTTTTGGTGAATTAACTTAATTATGCATCTTACAATTTCTTTCAGGCTGCTCTTGATATGATATCTCCAACCTGGGCTGCTGCTTTTGCATCCCCACCTGCTGCGATGGCATTGTCTATGATTGCAGCTGGTACTTCAGGTGCAGAAAGTCATGCTCCTTCGTCAAATGCACAGATTAGGCGTGAAACCTCATTGCTGGAACGGAAACATGCTAGGCTTCATTCATTTTCAAGCTTTCAAAAACCTTTGGCACTCCCTAACAAAACATCACAGATACCAAAGAGCAAAGCAGCTGCAAAAGATGCTGCATTGGCAGCTGCTCGCGATCTTCAACGGTTTTCAAGGATTGGTTCTGGAAGAGGTCTTAGTGCTGTTGCAATGGCTACATCTGCACAGCGAAGGAGCGCTAGTGACACGGAGAGGGTTAAAAGATGGAATATTACTGAAGCAATGGGAGTTGCCTGGATGGAATGTCTGCAGCCAATTGATACAAAGTCGGTGTATGAGAAAGATTTCAATGCTTTGTCGTATAAATTTATTGCTGTTCTTGTTGCCAGTTTTGCCCTAGCAAGGAATATGCAGCGATCTGAGGTTTGCCTGCTAACTGTTTCTATGGTTTTCAGATTATATTGAGATAATACTTTATGTTAACAAAAAAAATTCTTTCCAGATTGACAGGCATGCTCGTGCAAATATAATATGTCGGCATCGTATCAGCACTGGAAATCATGCATGGCGCAAACTTATTCGCCAGTTAATCGAGATGAGAAGTCTTTTTGGGCCTTTTGCGGATTATTTGTACAGCCCACTTCGTGTATGTATGATATTACTGTCTACATTGTTGCTACCAACTGGCATTCTTTGTTGCTACACATCTATTTCTTGCCTTAATTTCTAACTTGTAGAGTATATGAAAAAACTCTAGGAAGATGCTTATATTGCTTGCTGTTCTTTGGTGTATATATATGCCTGGGAAAAAAAATTCTAAGAATTCAAAACCAACTAGTGTAGCCTTTTTGTGCTTGTGTTCCTAGCTTTATGTAAGGGGCTTTTGGCTTTGCAAAAGAGTTGGATTGCTCTTTTGAACTTATGCTCCTGCTTTTCTGTTTATGTTTTCTTTTCCTTTTGGGGTTGTTTTTGGAGGATTTCTTATCTACCCAATTCATGCTTTCTGATATTAAAAGTCTTTTTTTTTAATGATTCAATCCACCAAGCTAATTATTTTCTAATTTTCTATAGGTTTTCTGGAAGCTAGATTTTACGGAAAGTTCATCCCGGATGAGAAGATGTATGAGAAGGAATTATCAAGGCTCTGATCATTTAGGTTTTGCTGCTAATTATGAGGATTATTCAGGGGAGAACAATGATCAGACCCCTCCAGTTTTATCTGAAGAAGCAATTACAATAGAAGATGTAAATGAATATGAAGAACAGGCAGAAACTGAAAATTTGGATGCTAAGATTGATGATGTTGAGAACAAAGTAGAGAATCAACCTAATTTTTCAAAAGCAACTGAGCAAGTTGCACAAGAATCTTTAGAATCCTCTGCTATTCAACATGAAAGTGATGAGGGGGTTGTTCAGAGTTCTTCAGCCTTTGCACCCGGTTATGTTCCAAGTGAGCTTGATGAAAGAATTGTTATTGAGCTACCATCAACAATGGTCCAGTCACTTAGGGTTGTACAGGGAACCTTCCAAGTAAGTTTAATGATCTATTCCCTCCATTTCAAAATAACTAATGTTTTAGCATTAAAAAAATTCACACTGACTGATGTTTTCAGTTTTCAATGATATTAAAAAATTTGTTCTAAATTTGTCCTAAATAAATTACATCAATAATTTTTTGTTAATGCTATGTTTATCAATTTTTCAACTACCAAAATTAATCATCCAATTTACAAGTAATTCATTTAACCTGTTGATCAGTCAAAAAAAAAGTTGATGGACTAAAAGTAAGAACATAAAAATAAATTATGGGACTAAATTGAAGCCAAATTCCTAATATTACCCTTTTAAAGCCAAAAGTAAGAGCATATAACAAAATATCAAAGAGTATATAAATGGAGTAGGGCTGCACAATCCTTCAACAATTCTGTTAAGGAAACCCATTGATTATACCAAATTGAAGCCAAATACCTAATCTTTTCCTTTTTCGTATGTAATCATGATATTGAAACTTTTGATACATGAGAATTACACCCAAACCAAATGTACCAAAGTGTATTGCAAGTTTACACTGCCCCATTTTTCATTTTTTTACTTCTTCCGAAGGGGTGATAGCCGTCTTAAAGATTTGGTTCATGGGCCTAGGGCACACTCAGCACCAAAAAGTAGAGTTGATTTTGGGCAAGAACATGAGGGGTTTGTAGATAAGGATAAGATGATCACAACTAATATACTCTAGTCCATTACACTTGTCTTTCTGTTACTCTTATTATCATTTTTACCCGATAGTTTCCGTAGCTTTTGGTTGCTTCCTACAATCAAAATACATGGAAACTTTTCATTGAATAAGTTAAGATTTGTGCTGGTATCTTTATTGTTGGAAAAATGGATGAAGGATATGAAATCATTTTCTTGGCTTAAATATTGCACTAGTGTGAATTGCCATTGTCTTGTTGTAGGTGACTAGTAGGAGGATAAATTTCATAGTAGATAATAATGAGATCAACACCACGATGGATGGTTTGAAATTTGGTTATGAGGAAAGGGACCAAGAAAAGAATCGCAGCTGGTTATTATCTGCTCTTCAACAAATTTATAGTCGGAGGTGAATTTACTTTGCTGACTATTTATATCCTATTTTTTTCTAGGGTAAAAGTATGTTTTTTCATCTTTAAATTTTTTTCAAATTTATGGTTTTGGTCCTTAAACTTCATGGTGACTGGTGTTCGTTCTCAAACTTTTATTCTCCAGTATTTTAGTCATTTTTGTCTATCTAGGACCTTAGGTGATGACATGGCATTTGTTTTTATCATTTTTATTTATTATGTTTTATGGCATTTAAAAACTACCAGAAATTGTGTTTTTAAAAGAATTAAATACGTGATGGCTTTTAGCCGCCACAATTTGCTACATCTTGAATAATTAAAAATCCAAATGGTTTCTAAGCTCCAAACTCATAAGACAACAACACGATACAGTAAAACACAGAGACCCATTAAAAATTAAAGATTGACTTAAACAAAACAAATCAAGCACCAGAAATCTCGACTAGATTTTTAGAAGGCTTCTGATATGTGCATGAAGTTTTAACACAACACCAAAACAATTAACAAGTTTTAACCCAACACCAGAAAACTCCGTCACCTACGTCATTTATAAGCTCAAGCGGCTCAAGCTCAATTACACCAGAAAAATTCTAATTATGCACTCAAGCTCGTCTCAACTTCGAGGACCAGAAGGAGCTCTGCCACGTTGTGTTCGGAATCACGGCATGCTGTGGCTCCAGCAAAGAAGATGACGCCAAAAAGGACAATGGTGTAACGACTTTCAGATATGAGGTTTTGGCGCCGGGGATGAAAAAACACACAGAGGAAGGCATGGTCCTCGCTGTTGACAGGCACCAGATATGAAACCGTGGTGGTGGCTCAATTTGTTACAAGGAGAGATCAACGGTGGTTAGCGGTGGTGGCTGCCATTTGTCATGCATAGCTCTTGGGTTATAGGCAAAGAGATGGAAACCAGCGCATGATGGTCAAGCTTGATGACCGGCGGGGGAATCATCACCATTGTCGAGGCGGTGAGGAAGAAGCAAAGATACTGTTTCGGAATTTGCTCTGCTTTCCTTAAACTTTATTATTTGACATGATATAGTCTTGCTTCTATTTGGTACCTAGTTTATGGTTTCTTTCAAGCAGTAGTATTCTTGATGAGTGCGCAGTCTTTTGAGTAAGCTGCATATATTTATCTCTCTATAAGCATCTTCTTCCCTTTTTGCTTAGCTACGTAATTGATTTTTTAGTATACTTGATGTTGTCTATATGTTTTCAGTTTTTGTCATTAATTAATTCCTGTTACAGATATCTTCTTAGAAAAAGTGCACTGGAGCTATTTCTGGTGAACCGTTCCAACTTCTTCTTTGACTTTGGGGTATTAATTCCTTAATATGCCACTTTGTTTCCTTTTTTTATCAGAAATATAATCTTCTTGGATTTTTAACGTATAATTAATTAATGCTGATATATTTCTTAACATCTTATTGATGGTTGTTAAAACTTATTTTACCTACCAAAATTTCCTCTTCAGAGTAGCGAGGGGCAAAGAAATGCATATCAAGCAATTGTTCATGCTCAACCTCCATATTTAAACAATATATATTTAGCTACTCAGGTATTATCTTCTTTGTGAATTTTCATCTTGGTAATTTCTTTGCATCTGGGCACTGCGTAAAACAATTTATTTTTCAGAGGCCTGGACAACTTTTGAAAAGAGCCAAGCTTATGGAGCGTTGGGCTAGGTGGGAGGTGAGCAGTGTGTCTTAACCCTAAAAGATATGACTTTATGTTTGGATTTGCTTGATTATATTGGAAAACATTTTTTTTCTCAGATTAAGCTGGTTTCTCCCAAAGTAATTATGTTTGAATTGAAGCATAAAAGTTGATGATTAGTTGTTCGTACTAAACATTTATTCCATGTTAGATATAGCATATGTAACACATCTATCAAATATCTAATTAGATTTCAACTTAATGTAACATCTCTATCCAAAGAAAACATAATCTTGGTTTCCCAACTTCTCCCTCAGAACCTTCTTTTCGGTCTCATCATTACAATGATCTTAATCTTATCATCCAATCTTGCCTTATATTGATCGATCCAAGGTCCTATCAGATCTTTGCTTCACATGCAGTGTATATCCACCTACATCCAATTTCTTTCTTATCTTTTAGCCTATCTATAATCTCCCAAGTCGAGTTTCTTTCTAATGCCGTCATCTTGTCTTTCATGGCTCGAACCCAATTTTCATCTTTTAAAGCTTCTTGGCACATAAACTGTTGTAGCACCTTCTTGGGTAGATGGGTGCATAATAGGGGGCCTACTCTAAGAAGTCGAAGAAGTATGAAGATGACATGGCTTGTGCCTCTCTATTTCCTATTATAAGTTGAATATAATCTGTCTATTTAAATTAATAATCTGTGTATTCATTATATATAACTAGATTGATTAATTATAGGAATTAGAATAATTGTGCCATTAGTGTTATTTATGGCTGTATATCTCTGTAATATTTATAGATGATATCAAGATCAATGAAAATTAAAAAAATTATGACAAATGTAATGACCTCTTTGTTATGGCCTATGATCAAAAAATCATTAACATAAATAATTGTCGTAAAACAAAAACCCCAAAACCAAAGAAAATTATAAACAAATTTGGGTACTTGTAATAGAGTCATATATCCTCCTATCTGCCACAACAAATGCAGGTTGGCCACATTAAGAGTATCTTTGGTAGATCCCAAATTGAGATCTTAGACCACTTTTTGATAGATCTCATAGTGTCACGTAGGATTGAAGATCTCTCAAGATTTCTTCCATTTTTTTCTTTGGTGATATATCTCATTTTGAGATCTTTTTTGGAGAGAGAGAGAGGAAAAAAATTTTGAATACTGTGCAGATCTTAAGGGATCTTCTACAAGAAATCATTCTACATGTTAGAAATCTGTTAACCTCTTTTATTGGGAGATCTAGTAAAGACCAGATCTTGAGTTCAAGACCTTGCACTAAAGATGCTCTAAGTTGATCATACATGTAACACAACACAACAACACCCCATGCACACTCCCTACATCTATCAAGATCCTAGAAAACGTCCAAGTAGCAGACGAGCACTCACGTGGAACTTTTGTCAACAAACATCATTTAGCCAACAAAATGTAGCAATAAGTTATCAAGATATAGACGACTTGTCCGACCTCCTCACGTGAACGATATATGTTCTCTAGTATTAGAGTATTTTAATTTACTCCACTAAGTAAAGTGTATTGGTTTTTACTTAGTGTTAGATGTCAACTGAAAGTTGTGAGTGAGGTGTTTGTTAGTTATAGTTACTAACTCTAGTTAGTTAGTAACTTTTAGAGTTAGTTTTTTTAGTCTACGTACTCCAAGGAGGAGGGATATTGTACATAGCCTTACCCTTGTATATACTAAGAGGCTGTTTCCGAATTTGAATTCATGACCAACAAGTCATCAAGACACAACTTTACCGTTGTGTCAGGGTTCGCCCTCTTAATGATATCAAGATCAATGAAAATTAAAGATGACACAAATCATTGTAACTTGGCTTAATCATTCTGATCAATGATAAATCAATTTTACATTTTCTCTCAAATTCTATCATGGTATCATAGAGCTAGGTTGCGATCCACGACAAGTTTTTCATTTTCCTTTTTTTTTTTTTTTTATCTTTGATCTCTGTTTTTCCCTCTTTCACCACCTATCTCCACACCGGATCCCAAGCATGCGCATCAAATAGCCAACAGCATCATCACAGGAAAACACCTAATGGAAACATGTGGTCCCAGCGATATGCAGGTCTAGAAGAGATGACACATCATCTAGATTGATGGTCATCCCCCCTACTAGAAGGTGGAAGGATCTAGTGTCCTTGTGCTACCGCTAAGTAAAAGCACACAACATGACCTTTTTTGTTGTGCAATATCGTGCCTGTATGAGAATCGCCAGCCTTGACTCCTCTACATATCTCCTCACCTGCTCATCCTAAGGCAGGGTTAAAACTTAAAATCTTGCTCCAATGACTAACCAGTTTCATCTCCCCGCGATTCAGACTTAGTTTGGTAATATAATTTTGCTTATTAACAATGATTTTGTGGTCCCCTTGTGCAGATAAGTAATTTTGACTATCTAATGCAACTCAATACATTGGCTGGGCGTAGTTATAATGACATAACCCAGGTGATCTTTCTTATTAGTTTATTGCTCTCTATAATTAAAGTCTTCTATCCTATCTTCATGTTGTTACTAATTTTATCATTATTTATTTTTGGCAGTATCCAGTTTTCCCTTGGATTCTTTCTGATTACAGTTCAGAGAGCTTGGATCTTTCTAATCCTTCTTCTTACCGGGACCTTTCAAAGGTTATCATGAATATTGCTTCGATGAGTTCAATGCAAAATATTTTTTATAGTTTTTAAATTATTAATGTTTTTGATATGATGCAGCCTGTTGGAGCACTGAACCCAGATCGTCTGCAAAAATTTCAAGAGAGATACACTAGCTTTGATGACCCTGTCATCCCTAAGTTCCACTATGGATCACACTACTCAAGTGCAGCAACAGTAGGCCCCCCCCCCCCCCCCCTCTTTTGTTTTTTACTTGGGTAATTTAGTATGTAGACTTTTGATGCTGAGTCTTTGGTTTGTTTTCTTACTTTGTGAATTCTATCATCAAATTTGTGATCAAAATATTTCTCCCCATTCTCCAGATGGAGCTTAATTGGTTAACTTGGAGCTGATGTGAAGTTTGATTCTGTGGCATGAATTCTACTAAGTCATTCACAAAAATAAGTTTTTAAATGTCTTCTACTAACTAAGTCTCACCTGTCCCAAACTACCTCCAATAAATAAGATGCGAATAAGTTTTTGGCTGCATTATGTCAGTATGTTGGATGCACCAGCTGTAGAATCATCTGAACCTATGCCATTCACAGAGAGAGAGAGAGAGTACTGATTGATTTTGGGGCAGATGATTTTTAAAGGGAAACCGTGTAGATTAATAGCTAGGCTGTTTTAAATTGTCAATCCTGCTAAGATAAAACAAAATGGTTTTTGGCTTCCAAATAATACCAATCCTAAGACATTAAAATAAGGTTGGTTTACATTTAAGTAACATCAACAAAGTCCAAATACAGAAATATGCCTCACTAAAGCTGATACACATAACTAGTGTGTCTGTGCTTTTATTTTATTAATTTTCATTGTTAGAATTTTTTTTATATTTTTGGCTTCTGCATTAAATTTCCTATTTCTTTGCTGAGTCATAGAATAAATCAAAATCATGATAATTTTTCTCTGTTCCAGAGGTAGCAAAAGAAGAAATCACCGAGTATGCAAATGACAGCATTTAATATGGTTGCATTTTAGTTGCTGATTTTGCATCATTTAATGGTTATTATGTTTTACAGGTTTTATATTATCTTGTTAGGGTTGAACCATTCACTACCCTTGCAATCAAACTACATGGTGGAAAATTTGATCATGCAGATCGAATGTTTTCTGATATTTCTGCTACATGGAATGGAGTTCTTGAGGACATGAGTGATGTGAAGGAATTGGTATATGTTTACTAACTTCCAACAGAATGATTGGTTTTCTTGAATTCTTTTATAGAAAATGTTTTTAGTACTTGTATTATATATTAAATACTTTTAGTTTTTATTAGAGGACGTGAATGTTTTTAGTACTTACATTTTAAATGCTTATCATGGTTTAGTTGAATCTTTATTTTAAGCTCTTTTTTTTTTCTCTTTTAATATCAACTTATTAGGTTCCTGAGCTATTTTATCTACCTGAGGTCCTCACAAATGAAAATTCAATTGATTTTGGCACAACACAATTGGGAGAAAAGCTTGGTATACTCATTAAGATTTTCTCTATTGGTTTTCTAAGACATTGTGTTATACTCAAATGCATATATATTATAGTTAATACCTCTGCTTGTGATTTACTTTTTTCTTACCAGATACTGTAAAACTTCCTGCTTGGGCTGAGAATCCAGTTGATTTTGTGCACAAGCATAGGATGGCTCTGGAGAGTGAGTATGTATCTGCGCATTTGCATGAGTGGATTGACCTCATATTTGGGTAGGTTTTCTTCCTACTTTTCAGTTTCTCCCCTTTCTTTTGGTGTGTGAATCTGCTTAACTAAAAGATTCCTTTTGTTTATTCTTGATTTTCATTTTTCTTAAGTTTGCATTTTCAATATAGATATCTATAACGTTCCTTTTTAAATTTCGACTTTATGTTAGTCCCTTAACAATTTACATCTGGTTACATTAATAATGAGTTTGACCATGCAGGTATAAGCAACAGGGCAAAGAGGCCATTGCAGCAAATAATGTTTTCTCTTATATTACCTATGAAGGGACAGTGGACATTGATAAAATATCTGACCCAGTATGTCTCCGTTGCTTCTCCGTATTTTCAATTCATTTGGTTGTCTGATTAATATGCAATTCCAAATCTCTGAAACAAAGAGAAAGGCTTTTGAGCCCAATCTACATTTTATTTTTTCTTTAAAAAAAAAAAAAAAAGATCACCCCTAGCTAAACTTTTATTGCTTGAGTGCTTTGTGGGATGTAACAATTGCCCATATCAATCTCACCCCTAGCTAGACTTTTGTTGCTTTTAGTCCTTGGATATTGGTTGTTTACAAAATACTCAGTCTTGGAATTTCTGTTTGTTCTAAACAAGTTTTTATTTATTTGGTCTTCAAAATTCCCAGAGAAGAAGCTGTTTTACATGCTAACTGTGAACCTGTCTCCTTCATTACATTTCATGTGTGTGCTTTCCTTAGGGAGTGTGACAACCTATTGGTGCATAAACTATAGCCAAAAATCTGGGGTGATTTTGCATATAACAGACCATTAGGGATGGAAAGCGCACAAGGTATATCTTTAAGGGACCAAATTGTGTGTTTAATTACTCTTTTCTTAATGACCAAAGGAAGCAATTTATTAATATTTTTCTCTTGTAATAAGGCAAGAAAAATTGAACTGACCATTGATTCATAATAGAG
Source organism: Glycine tomentella (assembly GCA_007407185.1). Taxonomy (NCBI): domain Eukaryota; kingdom Viridiplantae; phylum Streptophyta; class Magnoliopsida; order Fabales; family Fabaceae; genus Glycine; species Glycine tomentella. Next base: position 1,058,444 of record PYAF01000042.1, read on the forward strand.
CAATGTTAGGTGACGATCTATTTAAACATATGTTATTGTTGATGGATAACTGCTACAAGCTTTTTCTTCATTTGTTTGTATAACATTCTTTTCAATTTATTTGCCACTATTAACTATAGGTGAATGAATTAGCAAAATTTAATGGCATAAAAAAATGGAAAATTTTACGCACCATTAATTTTTGTGTGGAGTACATTTTTGTAAAATATTTACAAAATTTCATCTTAATGGCATCAGACCTCAACAAATAATTTATCCATGTTTCTGTAACTTATACTTTCTTCTGTGCATGACAAGTAAAGGTTCAACAGCGCGCCACACAAGATCAGATTGCTTATTTTGGACAAACACCATCCCAACTTCTGACTGTTCCTCACTTGAAGAGGAAGCCACTATCAGAAGTTCTGCATTTGCAGGTAACTTTGATAATTACTTCTTTCTGAGTAAGCATTTGTGTATGCCTGAGTATGCTTCACTGTCTTCTTACCCTTGTGTTTTATTTTGGCTTTCTGTAATATGTCTAGATTTACATACAGATCGAAATCATCAGGCTAACTGATAATTCATGTTTATCCATGTATGGTCAATGGTTGTTTTTCTTAATTTTGGTTTATAATATGAAGATCAAAAAAGTAAATTTCTTTTTTGCCAAATTACTCACTATTTCTTAATTCTTATAGACAATCCCAATCTTGACCAAAGTCCATACCCTTCCCCCTTTTTTATATTTGACTTACTATTGACATGACACCATTAAGTATTTTTAAACAAAAAGAAAATCAGTTATTTTTATTTGTTAAATATTCCATCTATCTCATATTATTTGTCTTTTTAAGGTAATACATACATCTTGAGAAAATTTATATATGATTTACTAAAAATATAATTTGCAAAAATATTATAGTTAAAACATTTTTTATGTTAAAATACTTAAAATGTTAAAGTAGTCAATAATTTGTGAAAGACGAATTGGGTTTAATTTACAGCAAAGTATGGAGTTTACTGTTATTTTGACAAATCTCAAGGTAATGGAATGGATTTACCCTTTCTCTTTCATCAAAAAAGTATTAGGAGTAAAAACTGATGGTAATAGTAACAACCAAAAAGATCAAATGCTCCAACACCCTTCAACTTTGGATGAGTTTCAATGATAACCCCTGTACTAATAGAAGTAGTTGTTTAGAACCTGAACTATAATGTAGAAATTTCACTAAACTTAAGGTAGCTACAAAAAATCATGTACTATGTGCATAACTCAAAGTTTTATCAAACAGATTTTAATAAAATCTTATCCAAGCAACAGACAAAAGTATTCTTATATCCTCCAGCCAAATTCTCCATGTGTCAAAAAATAAAAATAAAAAATAACAACATAAAAACTTTTACTTTAGATCAATATCTCTTCTCAAATTGTACCTGGATTAGACACTACCAAGTCAGAAAGAAAGCCCCATTTATCTATTTTAAGTACTTCTGACTATTATTGTTCATTCGTGTCTTACATTACTCATTAGTTTCAAAACCTGTGATGAAATGCTTTTCTATTGTTTGATGCTTCCTCAACTATCGATGATCAATGCATGTGATTATAATGATAATGCAATACATGTCTTTGTATATCAGACAATATTCCGCAACCCAAAAGCAATCAAACCATATGCTGTTCCATCCCCTGAGCACTGCAATCTACCAGCGGCCGCTATCCACGCTTCTTCAGATATGGTTGTGGTTGTTGGTTTGAATGCACCAGCAGCTCAGGTTGCACAGCACAAGTGGCAACCCAATACACCTGATGGCCAGGGTACACCATTCTTCTTTCAGCACGGAAAAGCTACATCTGGCTCTGCGGGTGGGAATCTTATACGCATGCTCAAAGGTCCTGCTGGGACTGGCGAAGAGTCGCAATATCCCCAGGCATTGGCTTTTGCTGTTTCTGGAATTAGAAGCCAAGCTATTGTTTCTATAACATGTGACAAAGAAATTATTACTGGTAATTAATCTCATATATAAGAAAGTTTAGCTTAAAATAACGACTATTACCATTAACGTGGAGTATACTTATGCCTGGATGTTAACCGTTCTTACATAGCATTTGGCATGTCTTATGTTCTAGTATTTCATAGAAAAGACAAAATTGTATGTGGCATTGCAGCTATGCATTAACATGCACCCATTTGTTCAGTAGAAGAGAAAAAATGTTATCCAAAAGATTTAGGTACAAGAATAAGGATAATAAAATTATTTAGATATAAAAAGTTAAATTAAAATAGTTCCAACCTCTTCAGGTATTTGCTGGAAAATACTCACTAATTGAAGCAGCAGCAAAACTATGTAAAGAAATCACAGCAGCAACCTAAATATTTAATTTAGCCAGATCTTTAAATAGACAATTCAGCTTTGCAGGCGTTTTAGTAAGTTTGGTTGATCTTTGTGGTTGGAACTTGCCTTCAACATATGGTTATAATATCCAAAACCATTACAAACTCTAGCCTGAACATGAGAAATCTTTTTTCCTAGAATAATAGATCTTTTTGTTCTTTCAATTATTTTTTCTTCCTCCTCTCAGCTCTTAAACTTCATATAAGAAACTTGTTCTACATTTGCAGTAGCTACATTTTATATTGCCAGGGTATTCTACATCTAACTTGAAAATTGGACTTCTGATTAGGTGGGCATGCTGACAATAGTATTAGGTTAATATCCTCAGATGGAGCTAAAACCTTGGAAACAGCCTATGCACACTGTGCACCTGTAACTTGCGTTGGTCTTTCAGCCAATAGTGACTACCTAGTAACTGGATCCCGAGATACAACAGTATTACTCTGGAGAATACACAAGGCACTTGCATCTCACTCAAGTGTCATAGGAGAATCTTCTACTGGGTCTGGCACGATGCCTTCAACCAGCAGTAGCTCTGCATCACATCTGTTGTTAGAAAAGAATCATAGACGTCGTATTGAGGGTCCTATTCAGGTACTTAGGGGGCACCACAGTGAAATACTTAGTTGTTGTGTTAGCTCAGATCTTCGAATGGTTGTTTCGTGCTCCCACTCATCAGATGTTCTCCTGCACTCTATAAGAAAGGGACGTTTAATCAGAAGGCTGGATGGCATGGTGGCCGATACTGTTTGCCTTTCCTCTGGTGGGGTTGTCATGACTTGGAATGAATCGCAGCATATTCTTAGTACCTTTACTCTTAATGGTGTTCTGATTGCAAAAACAGAATTACCTTTCTCTAGCAGCATTAGTTGCATGGAAATTTCTGTTGATGGGAGGAGTGCATTGATTGGAATTAATTCTCAAGAAAATGGTAGAGCCTATAACAATAGTTGTAATTCGCAATCGAGTAAGTCAGGTATTGAAGCTTTTTATTCAGAATCAGAAGAAACTCACGATTGCAACAAAATAAATGCTCCATCACCATCAATTTGCTTCCTGGATTTGCACACTTTGGAGGTACAATATTAAGATGTTTAAACTGATTTGTCAAAAAAAAAAAAAAAAAAAAAAAAAAACAGATCTTTTATTTCTCATCAAACTGTTCCTTTATGTGCCTGCAAACTTCCTTTACAGCTGATAATTGATATTTTCTGTATATTCCTCACTTCATACACCATAAGAAAATACTTTTAGTAAGAACTGGATTTTTATTCTCTCAAACCTCATGATCCCCGTTGCTTTCCCTACTATGCATCTCCTGTAGACTGTTTTTCAATGCTAACCACTCTACCACATTATCTTATGTAGGTATTTCATGTATTGAGGCTGAAAGAAGGACAGGATATCACAGCTGTTGCTCTAAATAAGGATAACACAAATCTTTTGGTTTCAACTTGGGATAAACAATTGATTATCTTTACTGATCCGGCTGTAAGTTAAATAACTATTGATAAGGATCATTGTCAAACATCAATCCTTGCTTACGTCTCCTCTTTGTCTTTTGCATGTAAATAGATAAGCTAATAGAGCAGATGATAGATTGGCTAAACTTTCCTTTTTGATGCATGAGTCCCATTGGATTGAGAAGACCCCTCCCCAAATTGTGGATATTGTTCTTGATGATGTATTGCCTCAGGGCCCTTCCTTTTCTTAATACATACATCTTTCACTTCAAAAATAAAAGAAGAATAGAGACAGGAAATAGTAAGTATAAAAGATTAATAAAGGTCATATATATATATATATATATATATATATATATATATATATATATATATACTAAAATATATTTTCGATCCTTAATAAATATTCAAATTTTGTGTTTATTGCATAATAAAAAAATTATATCGAGTCTCTATATAAAATAAAAATTTTATTTTTGATCCTTAACACATTTTTAGTCCCTAATAAATTAACAAATTTTATATTTATTTCTTAATAAAATTTTTCATTTGTTATTTGTCTTTTTCAAAAGGATTAATAACAAATGAATTT
>PYAF01000042.1:1062977-1075636 GCA_007407185.1 Glycine tomentella
AATTAAGAGACTTTAATAAACATGTGTTGGGGATGGGAATGAGATAAATATTGATTCTCTTATATATACATAGGTTAAAATATATTTTTATTCTTAATAAATACTTAAATTTTGTGTTTATTTTATGATAAAAAATTTTATATCGAGTTTCTAATAAAATAATAATTTATTTTTAGTCTTTAACAATTTTTTAGTTCTTAATAGATTAATTAATTTTATGTTTAGTTCTTGATAAATTTTTTCATTTGTTATTTGTCTTTTACAAAGAGATTAATAAGAAATGAATTTTTTTACCGGAGAACAAATACAAAATCATTAATTTATTATGAATTAAAAAAGTATGAAAAACCAAAAATGATATTTTTCTTATATTAGAGAGAAAAACAAAAAAAAATATTCAAAAACAAACGCAAAATTCATGTAGTTATTAAGAATTATAAATATATTTTAACCTAATATAAAATAGAGAATTTAGTAAACATGCTTTGGGGACAGGAATGAGATACATATATTCATTCTCGTCCCCAGTTATAAAAAAAAAAAATGAGTATTATCATATTTTTATTTGTGCTCGGATAAAACAGAAATTCTCCATTAAAGTCGGAATGGATGTGGGGCGATACCCATAAGAACCATTTTGTTTGTCATGTTTAATCTTAAGTTCTCGATCCGGAATTTTCTTTTCAAAAGTACACCAATGTGGTAAATTTTTTTTAATGTTATGGGTAAAAACATCTAAACTGCTGAAATTTATTTGAAATTTCATGGAGTAATGAATTATATCCAGATCAATCTGTAGGAGAATGGGAATATAAGATATATTCCTTTTGTTTTTGAATAATATGAACAAGAATACATGTGAGAAGAATAAATGTATGAACAGATTACAGACCAAATACAGATAGACGTGCATGTTTGGAGGTTGATTCCGGACGACAAATCAAGTTAAATGGCAAAGAAATGTGGGATCTGTTCCTCCCAAAACCTAAATTTGAACATGCAGAAGCGTGATTGTTGTGGGTAAAGTGTGATAGATAGAGTGGAACAGAGATATGATAAGCACAAATTAAATACAACTTCAGCAAAAGATATTAAAGTTTAATGTTTAATATATTATTATTGTAAAAAATTATATTATTAATTAATTAAAATATTTTATTTATAATTTTTATTTTTCTATAAATTATTGTAAAATAATAATTTTTCTTATATAAATAATTAAATTGTGTTTATTTGTTGTGAGGTTTTAAGTCATTTTAAAATATTTATTTTAGAAAATTGAAAACATAAGTTTTTTAAATATCGCTCTCTGAACGTAACTTTTAGGAGTACGTCTGTTTCACGGACTACTTATTCTTAGGAACACATAATCCGAAAAAATTATCTCAAGTTGGTTAGGAAATATATAAAAATAAATAAATAAATTCCTGGGTAGACATAATGACATGAAATAAGAATATCTCTTCATGAATGAAAATTTATATATATATATATATATATATATATATATATATATATACCTTCTTATTAATCACTACCTCATTATTCTTTCATTATTCCTTCATGATATATGCTTAAATTCAGCAAATTTTGTTCCCAACTAGTTAATGTTTCCACAATTTTTTACTGCCAATTTTATTTCTATGTTTTACCATAATTTTTCATTTTTCTCCAATCCTCATCTTTTATTGTTCCTCTTTCAACTATCATAATCACCAAAGAAGGGATTCCGATTTTCTCTTTCAATAGGTATGCAATGTGTATGTCAAGAATATAGAGTTAAAATTCAATCTTAATGGTCGAGTGATGGGTTTTAATTTGTAATAAAAATATTTTAGTAATTATAATATATATTTCCAGAAAAAAAATAACTCAATTAAACGCATGTTTTAATTACTCTTGGGAATATAAAAAATAATCACAAAGAATTTTATTAGTAATCAAACACATTTTTTAATAATACTCATGAATAACATTTTCATGTTATATTTTCAAGGAAAAAATATTTTTAAGACTAAAAAAATATGTTGGAAACAAAAACCCCCTTAAGCCTTTTTACTATTTGGGAATAATTTTCTTTTTAAAATTACCAAATGTGAACATCCTATTTAGGGTAAAGTCATAAACAAAAGAAATACATTTTTATAAGACTTCAACTTATAAAGCCGTAATTTAATTTTACATATGTAAAAGTCATAACTAATGTTATGACTTATTCTTAAATAATAATTAATTGAAAAATACTCCTAAATGGAAATTCATTCAAATTAAAAAGTACACCTAAATGGTAAAATTAAAAAAAAAAAAAAAAACTTAACTTTTATTTGAATTTTACAGACCCAAGCAACAAGTCAAGCACCTTAATAAAATTCATCATAACGATTGACAAGTCTGAAATTCCATAAACATTTAAAAAAAAAAAAAGGCTTTTGGAAATATATACATTCAGAAGCACACTTGAAAATAATGTCTTCTTCACCTACCAACATGGCAGAGACATATTGCAAATTAGAAATCTATATACCAAAGTGAAACTGAAACACTATATATATATATATATATATATATATATATATATATATATATATATATATATATATATATATATATATATATATATATACACACACTCTGTTACCCACTATTCATGACCTTGGAATTGCACATAGAGGAAGACCCTTGTCCATGTGAAGCGTAAACATGACCTTGTAAGTCACATTTTGTGTTCCATTTGCCAGTTTAAACCTGAAGAAACGAACAAGAGCCGTTGCTACTATTTTCATCTGTCTGTATGCAAAGTCCTTCCCTAAGCAGATTCGAGGTCCAGCCTGCAATGACACCATTAATTAAAACATACATTTCGAATTAGACCTCTTTCACGGGTCAATCCACATCTAATATGTAGGGATAAATTACATCAATTCTTACACTATATATATAATAAATTTATATAAGATAATTTTATCTTAAAATTTATCATTGAATCAAAACTTCTTATCATATAATTATATTTTATAAAATCTTATTGGGGGATTTTTTCTAATCCTAGGTAAGAATCTAATCTTGGTTGTAATTCATGACTGTGTCGTTGATCTAAAGAAATTTTACACACATAAAAAATTGAATACAGATTTTCTCATTAAATAAATCATTTTTGCACTTGTGAACTCAACATGATCTTACACCATTATGTCAATCCATTTGAGTTGGACATATATCAACCAAGCACTATTATTATTAATAAAATATTTTACTTATTTTAAAAAATCTTATATTAATCTAAAATTGTTTAGTACTATATTATGTGCAACAAAATTAATGTAATTAATATATATTTTTAAAATATATAAAAATAATAATCATTTGATTATATAAAACTTATAACTGTTCAATTTAAATAAAACTTGACCCAAACAATAAAATTTATAATTCAATTCATAAGATAGGTAAAAATCATGTTCTAAGGGATGAAGCAATCATGTTAATTTAAATAAGAATATGAAGGTACAAACATGGAAAGCTATGAATTTGAATGGCGATTCAGGTTGGAAAATTCCATTGTTGAGCCATCTTTCAGGACGAAATTCCTCAGCATCTTCGCCCCAAATGGAACACATTCGACCCATACCATAGGTCAAATAGTACACTCCATCCCCCTTTTTCAGTTTGTGGCCATCAGGAAGAATATCGTGTGCTTCTGCAGTCCTCCCATCCTTGAATTTAAATCATACACACCAAAGATAAGATAATCAGAATCCACATATATAACAAGTAATTGCATCCTAACATAGCAAATGTATATTAGAGTCCCATGAAGTGAAAACCATGTAAAATTATATAGCATTTTGCTTTACAACTTTTTTTTTATCCACAAATGTTAGTTTATTAGTTTTGTTAGAAAGTATATATTGATATTTATCATAAATCAATTATTTCAAAAACTTGGAGCATGTTTAGATTCTCGTTTTGGGAGCTCCAAACTCAGTCTCGGGAGTAAACTCAGTTTCGTGGCATGTTTTATTATCCTCAAAAGTACGTCCTCACACTTATATTTTTCCTGAAACAAAATTTCCATAAAAGCAAGACCAAGGTTCCTTTTGCAAATTCAGTTTGCAAAATAAAAACTACTATGAAATTAAGTTTGTCAACTTTAACCCAAACATGCAATTAATCTATCCGGTGAAGAAGACGCATTAATGGTTTTATCTGTAACATGTTCCCTCAAACAAGAGCCCTTTGAGCTAGAAGCTGACATGAACATGTAAGGCCAATATTATTTTGTGTTAAATTTCAACTTCTATTAGAAGAATAAGGGCAGTAAGAATCAAAACTGAGTATTTAGTCATAGAATCTCTGATACCTTGTTAAGAACTAAAACCTAAAGTATCATGTAAAGACACATAAATGATTTCATCTCTATCAATTCCAAGCTATCTCTGATCTACAAGTGTTAACTAGAACTGTACATACACATAAAAATATTTCAGCAAGTAACCAAGCTAGGACGATTGAGTTGGCTCAATCTCCCAAAGCAAGAATCAAATAAGATTATGCAACTATCAAAAGCACAATTGATTTCGATGATTATGTAACACATGATAATGGTACTCTAATAAAAATTCTGTAGAGCAAGGAAGAGATAATTCAATATGCTTTTTAGAAAATTTATAGAAGGTACCGTGGGGACTGCAGGGTAAAGTCTCAAGGTCTCTGTCAATGCTGCATGAAGATAATGCATTTTATCAAGGGTGTCATCTGTTATTTTGGCCACAAACTCTTCTATGTTTGGTTCACTTTCATGGCTACAACTACAAGTGACATCTCTCACTTCTTGCACAATCTTTTCCTCTATAAGAGGGTTCTTGCAGAGCATGTAGAAGAACCATGAAAGAGTGTTTGCACTTGTGTCTTTGCCAGCTATCATAAAGTTGAGAATTATATCCCTCAAGTACTGATCAGTCATAGTTTTTTGGTCCTTCTTGCTCTCAATCAAAAACCTTGATAGTATGTCCTCTTTGGCATTCTGAAAATCAAAAACAATCATTTGAATGTCATCACTAATTCTTAATTGTAACAAGTTCTAAAGCAGTAAAAAATAATAAATTTGGAAGACCAGATGGTTCTTTGCAAGGATATCATCACAAGACTTTTTGATAAATACCACATTAGTTCAGTCCATCTTAATCTGGCTCCAGTCAAAGATTTGTATCATTGATGATTTTAATTAAAATGCATTAGTATACAAATATTCTATATTGTCATCCAATCACAAATGTTCATTTGCTAATAACTATTTTAAAAATCATGTATAAGGTGACTTCTATTCTGATTAATTGAAAGTGTAAAAATCTTTGTAGTACAATGATGCGATTGAAAATTCAACTCTCATTAATATGCTAAACACCACTCAATTTTTATTTACATATGTTATTTATTCAAATGAAACAGAAAGATATTGAGGGGGGAACAGAAGCAACTGATCTACTCACAGATTCTTGCTGAAGTGCCAATTGTGCCTTTCTGGTCTTAATTACTCCATGGACAAAATCATCTATTATTTTTACGTTTCTCTTAAGGCTAGCTTCACAACCAATGTTAAGAAACCTCTTGAACTTCCAGAAAGGATCAACATAGCGCCAATAAATCAAAGCATTTGACTCATCAAAGGCCTTCATGAACTCACTTCCCTCTTTGCTCGATCCATCCAAGCAATTCAATTCTGTTCCAAACCCAACTTTGAATATGGAGTCCAGAGTGCATCTCATGAGTATGTCCTAGAAAAATAAATAAAAAAATGTTTGCATCCACATCACTGCTTTCAACTGAGATTATATGATAGTAACTGAAAGGAAAATTTGTTCAAATAACTCCTAATTCAAATCGATCTAATGCTAGCATTGTTTAACATATATATTTCTTTGGTCCACTTTTCTTATTGATGAAAGACTAAGCGATGAAATACTAGCTTAAAATTGATCATTGATGATCATTCAAACAAAACCATGATCAAAACAAGCTTACTTAATAAGACTAGGCTGAAGAAGAGTAGAAGACACGTGAATGGTTTTATTGGAGAAACTAAAATGCATAAGTTGATTTTAGCTCACGGGAGAAACTTAATTCATTTTATCTTCTTAATCTCTTATCTGATAAGTGCTTGTGAAAAAGTTTATCCAAACAGAACCAAATCAAAGCCTCCTCAAAAATTTCAATCCTTCCACAATCATATACTATGTATTCTAGGAAAATACAACCACTCACTTGCATATCAAAAACCTGACCCTGATGGGAAAATTCTGAGATAACCCTGACCAACTTGGCAGCATTCCCTCTAAAAACAGAACAACTGAAATCTCTAAGAACCCTTGTAGAGAATTCAAAACTTGCAAGCTTCCTTTGCTGCCTCCACTTGTCACCATCAACAGCAAAAATCCCCTCACCAAAAAGATCAGTCACAATATCCTGGTTATATTTGCCTTTAGAGTACTTATCAAAGTTGGTTTTCAGTATGTGTTCGACATTTCGCGGGTCTGTGGTGTACAACTCGCTTTGATCCGGAGCCAGTAGCCGAAAAGTTGGATTAGTTTTGGCCACTTGAGCATGGTAGTCATGGAGTGTGTTGAAGTATAATAGCTGGTTAAACACTGTGCCTTTTACTGGAGCATAATCAGGGTCCCCTATTGATTTTCCTATAATTATGGTTAACATGATGAAACAAAAGGCTAGGAAGATACCCAGAAAAGAAAAGGCTATCAAACTCAACAGGGTGTGCAAAAAATCCATCTTTGTGTATCTGTTGTTTCTCTTCAGAGGTTTTGATCAACGAAAAGGTGGAGCTACTGTGTTGGTAGTTGGTATAGCTCCAATACCAAAAGACAAACATTGAAGACAAAGTGAATGACCACTTGTTAGAGGTCAACGCGGGGCTTCCAATACTTGTGTTCTGTCTCAACCCTGTAGTTTTGGTTCTTTGAGTTTTACTGTAATCCTTTCTAACACAATTCACTTTGCTATCATTGTAAATGCTAACTTAGGAGATAGGTCAGCACAGGGGTTTAATATTGCAATGACAATGACAATAATAAAGGAACACAAAAGTGTGGTAAAGTCATTAACCTCAACCTCTTGAAATTTGTCTTTGCCTTGGCGGATTGCTAATTAATGTGCAAGTGAAGTCGTTTTTAGAAGGATAAATAGTTATTTTCATCCATGAACGTGTAGAGCGCTGACAAATCCGTTTCCAAAAGATGAAAATTCAAATTTTTATCCTTGAAAGTCAAAAAAGTGGGACAAATTTATCGCTTCGTTAATTTTTGTCCGTTAATATTCAGGGACGAATTTGTCAGCGCTCTACACATTCAGGGATAAATTTGTCAGCTCTCTACCCAAAATATAATTTAATCTTCATATTCTCCCTTTTCTAATTATTGCAAGTATAAAATTATAATAAACACTTACAAATTAGGAAAACAAGCATAAGTTAAAACAAACATAATAATAAGTATAATATTGATTAATAAACATAATTTGTATGTTACTCTAAAATTTATATTGTAACAACATTAGATAATGACAAAATAAAGTTGGGTTTCATTTTTTTGTAAAGATTAATTTAATGAATGTGCATTTTAGTTTGTTTGAGCCTCATATTTTGGGTAAGGTATTATCTCATATTTTTGCTTTGAAATTACATTATCTTACCCAAAATATGAGACTCAAACAAAAATGTATAGCCATTAAGTTTATTCTTACAAAAAAAAATGAGATATAACTTGATTTTGTCATTATCTAATGTTGTTATAATAGAAATTTCAGAGTAACAAACAAATTATGTTTATTAATTAATATTATGCTTATTATTATGTTTTATTTTAATATATGTTTGTTTTCTTAATTTTTAAGTGTTTATTGTAATGTTATGCTTGCAATGATTAAAAAATAAAGAATATGAAGATTAAATTATATTTTGGATAGAGAGCTGACAAATCCGTCCCTGATGTGTAGTACGCTGACAAATTCGTCCATGAATATTAACGGTAACGGACAAAAGTTAACGGAAGAATAAACTTGTCACACTTTTTCCACTTTCAGGGACAAAAATTTGAATTTTCATCTTTCAGAGACAGATTTGTCAGCTCTTTATACATTCAGGGACGAAAATAACTATTTATCTTTTTTAAAATTTGTTTAATTTATAGTTTTTTAATCCGGTCTGTCGGATTAAAAACAGGTTTACTAGTAAGAGCACCGGCTTTTTTAAACCCCCATATATATATATATATATATATATATATATATATATATATATAAAACTAGGGTAAGTGAAGAGATCTAAGTGGCCCAAACTTTGGATTTAGACTCGACACTTGACAAATTAAGTACTTTCTATAGTTGGTTGAAAAATATATTGATTTAACATAAATTAATTAGTGCTTGAGTGTTGATTAAGTAAAGATGATGTAGGGAAATGTTTTTCAGGTGACTTAAGAATATGCATATTATGTTAACATTTTGGACATTTTTTATTTCAGTTCTTTGACAATAATTACAAAGTCTTTTTGAATTATGGATACAAGAATCCAAATTAAATATGTAATTTTAGTATTCAATGAATTTTTGTTTAAAATCTTATTTTTTTAGTTATTAAATCTTTTTTTTTTCAAGTTCAATATTAATAAGATAAGTAAATATTTATTTGCTTGATTTTCTTTTATTAGACAATTCACATTTTTTCTTAAAATGGGTCCAAATTTAGATTTTTAATTTATTATATTTTTTTTGGATAATGCAGACTAGTCTGTTTAGCCCCCAAGTTAAGCGGTGTGGGTGGAGGCTTGCTAAAAAAGAGCCCATTTGAATTGTAGGCTTCATGAGTTACAAATTTGTCCACATATCCAACTCTAGTGCTAATAAAACCTTGAGTTTTGGGAGTGTTGAACAGCTAGCAAGAGTTTAACATGAACTCACCCCAAACTTGGCAAATATTAATGGTTTTAAGTTTTAACCAATGAAATATAAACACCACTCTTGTTTTAGGTGTCACGTTGTTGGATTGTTTGTTTTAAGTGTCACATTATTGGATTGTTTCTCACATTGTTTGTTTTAAGTGTGACATTGTTGGATTGTTTCTGACATTTATTTGAGTTAGATTAGTTTTTATCAATTGTTTAATTAGAAAATATATTAAGTCCATACCTTTATACAACTCAAATGTTTGACCTAACACCTCTTTATGAACTAGACTCTAATTATTATTATTTTTTTACTTTTAGAAAGTTAACATAAAATTAATATAAAATATTAAAAAGCAATGTTTCAACATCTTTTGTGAGAGTTATTGTCAATATTCAATATTATAAAAAAAATTAGAAAGTTGACTTAAGAAGGTAGGTAAATAGACCCTTTAAATAAAATAAAAATCATCTTATTTTGAGATTTTTTTATTAAAAAAAGTTATTTCTTTGTAAAATAATATCTTTCAATATTTTTTTTAGGAATTAAAGTGACATCTATTATAATTTTTAAGATTTAAGTGATATAACAATTTCATAGACTCATATAACATGTGTCATCCTCATTCACGTGTGTCCTGTGTCACATGAGTCATAGGTGTTGTATGGAAATGGATCCTTGCCATCAACGTGTCACTTTAGCACTTCTGTTAAATAACAAGTAATTATATTTATTAATTAATATTATATTTTTATTAATTTTTTTTAATTTATATTTTAAATATTTATTATAATATTATATTTATGATTATTAAAAAAATAAGATTAAATTATATCATGTATAAAATAATAATAAATTAGTTCCTAAATATATAACATATTTGTAAGATAAGTTTTTTCATTAACTATGACAAACAAATTTTAAATGATGAATGAATTTATTATACTTTTGGAACAAAATTTAAATATTCATATTTTAGAGACAAATCTATTAATACTTTAAATATTTAGGACCAATATTTAGTCTAATTGTAATTATAGAATAAAATGACAGCCCATGGAAATTAAATTCACAATTTTATCTATACTAAACAGTAGGGTTTGAGCTTGGGCGGCTTCGAACAAATTCAAATTCTCAGAACACTCATCGGATCCGAAAATGGACGGAAACCCGAAACGACAATGGTCCCTCAACGACTTCGAGATCGGAAAGCCTCTCGGAAAAGGCAAATTCGGCAGAGTCTACGTCGCCAGAGAAGTCAAGGTTTCATTCTCCTCACAAATTTCAAATTTCCCAAACAAATTAGGTTTTCAAGCATTTTGGAATCTTCAAATTGGACAATAAAAATCACTGAAAAAATTTGTGTAATTATTATTATTTTTTATTTGTTTGGTTTTCGCAGAGTAAATTCGTGGTTGCATTGAAGGTTATTTTTAAGGAACAGCTTGAGAAGTACAGAATTCACCATCAGCTGAGGAGGGAGATGGAGATTCAGTTCAGCCTGCACCACCAGAACGTGCTTCGTCTCTACGGTTGGTTTCATGACTCCGAGCGCGTCTATTTGATTCTAGAATATGCTCACAATGGGGAGCTTTACAAAGAGCTTAGCAAAAAAGGGCATTTTAATGAGAAGCAGGCTGCAACGGTAACCCTTTCTTACTGTCACTCAATCTGTCTTTGTGTATGCTTGTTTTGAATATTCAGTTCAGTGTATGCTTTGGTGAATGATGTGAAGTAATTTATGGTTGGATGTTGCGGTGTCAAGGTTTTGGAGGTCTCTGCAATTGCAGTGCGACTGCATTGGTAGCGTTTGTCCCCAATTTCTTGCAATATCAAGGATTGTGACAAATCCCCCAACTGTAATTTAAATCCTTATTATTCTAAAAGCATGTTAATAGTGGTGAACTTAGTGCAATTTTTTTATCCAATGCAATAATTACCTGAAGGTTCTTCACCTCAAAATCAATTTTGGATCCAAAATCAATTTTTGAATGTCAGACCAAAGATGTAAATATGTACCTAAAATCACTTAACATGTATTTTAACGTGGTTTTGGATAATTGATTGCTTAACCGAACATGCACTTCTTCTGTGTTTATTTTAGATTTTGGTAGAAGTGACTTTGGTGAAATTGAGTTTGAATATTGTTGGACCTGATTGTGATGTATGCTTAAATTAAACTTGTGTTAATTTTAATTTTATTATTCTGTTTTTACTGTTTTCTACACAAAATTTTGAAAGCATGACATAAAAGTGAAGATAAGGTGTGAAAGTTTATTGGTTTTACTTGTATATTATGGGTACTTAGTCAAATAAGGCTGGTTTCTTGACTTGGTTTTACCTAGAATAGTGAGTTATGACGTTGTGAAGGTTCATCTGGTGCAACCTTTTCGTTGCTACATGATTCCCTTCCTGGTTCTAATGTCATTCTAACTAACTATTGATAATGCTTTGATCTGGCCTTCTTTTGGAGGTAGCTTAACTGTGTCTTAGTTGCTGAATGATGAACATTTTCATTGGTTCTAGCCTTCTAGGCATTGGGTTAGATTATTGGGTTTTGACTTTTGAGACAAAAATGAGGGAGACCATAAAGAAGCCATAGTTTGTTTAGTGAGAAATTAATTAAATAACTGGAGAGATTGGACGGTAACAGAGCAGAACTCTTCTTTACAATTAAGTACTATCAAGTTATGATATGCTTGTTATTATGTGACTGTAGAACTTATTGTATTGAAATGCTGTGAAATATGGAACCATAAAGAAATTGAGTGAAAATTCTTTAGAAATTTTTCTTAGTGGGATTTATGTTATATTCTATGCTTGTCACTATAGTACTTTTCTTTTAAGCAAATCTTGTGTATTTTTGTATTATGTTGACTCATAGCTTTCTTTCATTTGAAAATTTTAGTATATTTTAAGCCTCACAAAGGCATTGGCATATTGTCATGAGAAGCATGTTATCCACAGGGATATCAAGCCTGAAAATTTGTTGCTTGACCATGAGGTAAGCTTTCTCTTCTTTTACCTCTTTTTATGTTCACTTGACATCAACTTATGGCAACGCAACTCGATGAAATTCAGTTACCTGCATAGTGCATAATACTAAGTATACGATATTTTGCAGTTCATTTCAATCATTTATTATTCCCCCTCCTCACTGATGTTTTTTAAAAATATACAGTCCTGCCTACCATATTCGCTTTGTCATTTATTTTCCTTCCTAGCCCTGCTCCCCTTTCAAAAGAGATTAAAACAAATGAAGCAAACTTCAACTGAGAATGTTGCTTATTGTAAATGTATGGTGAAAACCACTTAGCAACTAATTGGAACCATTTATATTTTAGCTTTAGGGGGAACTTGTATAATTAAATTGATAATGGCTTGGTTTCAGGGTCGTCTTAAGATTGCAGACTTTGGTTGGTCTGTACAGTCTAGAAGCAAAAGGCATACTATGTGTGGAACCTTGGATTATTTAGCACCCGAAATGGTTGAAAACAAAGCTCATGATTACGCAGTTGATCACTGGACTCTGGGTATCCTTTGCTATGAGTTCCTTTATGGTGCTCCTCCATTTGAGGCTGAGAGTCAAGTTGATACCTTCAAAAGGTATGGAAATTCATGAGACTTCTATATAGTGTGTAGTTTATCATAAATTAAATGCCACTTTTGCAATGCATATGTAATGTATTTTATATTTGTGCAGGATA
>PYAF01000042.1:1089412-1103616 GCA_007407185.1 Glycine tomentella
ATGACTAGAGAATTATTCTTCATGTGTATATCATATCCTTTCTCCAAAAGCTGTCCAATACTGAGGAGATTGCTTTTTAAAGATGGAATATAGAAGACATCAGAGATATATTTCTTATCTCCATTCTTTGTGAATATCATAATCTTCCCTTTGCCTTTGACTGGAATCTTTGATGAATCTCCAAATGTAACCTCTCCGTCGATTTTCTCGTTCAATTCTGTGAATAGCTCCTTTTTGCCACACATATGATTACTTGCTCCTGTGTCAAGATACCATACATGTTTCCCACAATCTTCTTCTCCATTGTAGGTAAAGAGAATGGCTGATTCTTCATTTTTCTCTTCATTTGCTGTGAAATGACTTCTATATCCCACAAACTCAAGAGTATGATTGGTATGCAAAGTCGAGTTTGAGGGGGAGTGTTAGAATATCAAACTCTCCCACCGTCCATCTAGAAGGAGCATGTGATGGAAATAAAAAATGTGAGAATTGACCATTCAATGGTTGTTGGCAGACAAGTTTGAAAGAAGAAAAGTTGGCAGCCTACAAGCCATCAAAATTGACAAAGCTTTTTCACATTGCAATAATTTTCAACCTTTTGTAGCTATATATAGGAAGTGTTACGGTTGGTTTTATGCAAGAAGAAGAAGAAGAAGAAGAAGAAAAAGAGGCAGAAGAAGAAAGTTGAGGAAAGTGCAGTAGCACTTAGTTAAAAGAGAGGAGAGTAAAGCTTTGTCTTGTGAGGAAAAATAGAAAGAGTGATTATAAGTTAGTGGGAGTATTTGAGAGAATAAAATTATTGTAGTGTGTTATTGAATTTCTTGTCAATTTAAATAAAGAGTTTTTACTCAAATATTTTCATCATCTCTCGATACTTCCAACACCCCCCTCCCCCTTTTTGTTTTTTACTTGGGTAATTTAGTATGTAAACTTTCGATGCTGGGTCTTTGGTTTGTTTTCTTTGTGAATTCTATCGTCAAATTTGTGATCAAAATATTTCTCCCCATTCTCCAGATGGAGCTTAAGTGGTTAACTTGGAGCTGATGTGAAGTTTGATTCTGTGGCATGAATTCTACCAAGTCATTCAGTTTTTAAATGTCTTCTACTAAGTCTCAGCTGTCCCAAACTACCTCCAATAAATAAGATGCGAATAAGTTTTGGCTGCATTATGTCAGTATGTTGGATGCACCAGCTGTGGAATCATCTGAACCTATGTCATTCACAGAGAGAGAGAGAGAGAGAGTATTGATTGATTTTGGGGCAGATGATTTTTAAAGGGAAACCATGTAGATTAATAGCTAGGCTGTTTTAAATTGTCAATCATGCTAAGATAAAACAAAACGGTTTTTGGCTTCCAAATAATACCAATCAACTAAGCTGTCATTAAAATAAGGTTGGTTTACATTTAAGTAACATCAACAAAGTCCAAATACATAAATATGCCTCACTAAAGCTCATAAACATAAACATAACTAGTGTGCCCTTTAATCTTGTGCTTTTATTTTATTAATTTTCATTGTTAGAATTTTTTTATATTTTTGGCTTCTGCAGTTCTGCATTAAATTTCCTATTTCTTTGCTAAGTCATAGAATAAATCAAAATCATGATGATTTTTCTCTGTTTC
The DNA here is from genome assembly GCA_007407185.1 of Glycine tomentella. Lineage (NCBI taxonomy): Eukaryota > Viridiplantae > Streptophyta > Magnoliopsida > Fabales > Fabaceae > Glycine > Glycine tomentella. The sequence goes on from PYAF01000042.1 coordinate 1,091,037, forward strand.
GAGGTAGCAAAAGAAGAAATCACCAAGAATAATAACTACTCCCAACCGCTCCGACAACAAACGGTTGCGATGGTTCATCGCCAAGAATCGCAATGGTTTACCGACAACTCTTCAACAGGGTTGTTTGTTGTCTATAAATAGACATAGGGAAAATCAGAAATATATAGAAAAAATAGATAGAGTTTTGATAGTTAATCTTTTATGATATTCTCACTTAGATACTAGTGCATTTTCATATCACATAATTCTTCACTCTTTCTGAATGGTTCCTCAAGCATTAGCTTTGTTCATTTTGGCTATTGATTTGAAGTGTCATCAATCTTCAGACGTTAATTCGTTCTATCCTGGGAGACAATTGTTCATCAACCTTTGGCATCAATTGGAGGGAACAAATTTCTTAAGGAAACAACATTGTTGGGCTCGGATCCTTTCATCTCTTTGCATCTGTTTTTGATTCATATTTATCATACAGATTCTGTTTAAATTGATTTTTGTGCAGTTATAGTAGATTATATTGTTCCCTCTTGACTACTCAGATTCTGACTCTTGTGCAATTGGACATATTCCAATTTTAAATTAACTAATAGAGATAACACCATTCACTAGCCTTGCAATCAAACTACATGGTGGAAAATTTGATCATGCAGATCGAATGTTTTCTAATATTTCTGCTACATGGAATGGAGTTCTTGAGGACATGAGTGATGTGAAGGAATTGGTATATGTTTACTAACTTCCAACAGAATGATTGGTTTTCTAGAATTCTCTTATATAAAATATTTTTAGTACTTGTATTATATATTAAATATTTTTAGTTTTTTATTAGAGGACGTAAATGTTTTTAGTACTTACATTTTAAATGCTTATCATGGTTTAGTTGAAACTTTTATTTTAAGCTCTTTTTTTTACTCTTTTAATATCAACTTATTAGGTTCTTGAGCTATTTGATCTCCTGAGGTCCTCACAAATGAAAATTCAATTGATTTTGGCGCAACACAATTGGGAGAAAAGCTTGGTATACTCATTAAGATTTTCTCCATTGGTTTTCTAAGAAGACATTGTGTTATACTCAAATGCATATTATAGTTAATACCTCTGCTTGTGATTTACTTTTTTCATACCAAATACTGCAAAACTTCCTGCTTGGGCTGAAAATCCTGTTGATTGTGTGCACAAGCATAGGATGGCTCTGGAGAGTGAGTATGTATCTGCTCATTTACATAAGTGGATTGACCTCATATTTGGGTAGGTTTTCTTCCTACTTTTCAGGTTCTCCCCTTGTTCATCAGCGTGAACCAGTGGCAATCCAAAAGCCTAATTCTCAAACCCAAACATCCTGAAAAACAAGTATAAGGATGTCATTCAAATGGAACCAGAATTTTGGGATCCTAAATCCAACAAAATTCCCCATAAAATCTTCCGTAAATATTTCTTGGGCAACCAATTCCATTACAAATCAATCTCAATCTGCAAAACACGAATTTTTTATTAATTTATTCTGATTTATACAAATTCAGTCTAGATTAAACATCATAAAAATAATAATTCAGAGCAAACAGCTTATTCAACACTTCAAATTCTTAAGGTTCTAACACCAAGAGAATTTGAAGATTTGAATAAAATCAAAATAAATTCTCAAAATTATGATCCCATTGAATTTTCTTACTAGGATTATCAAACTGTCTCGCATAATGTCTTCTATTTCAAAATAAAGACTTTATGCGTTCATGGCTAATTTACTTCAAACAAAACGTTCAGTACAAATTTCTTGACTGGCTTTTTCATTGGTGGAATTTTTATGGACCAATTCTTGAGATAATTTATTCAGAGGTTGTATCAGGGTTAACTACTTTTACAAAGAAATTTGAGTTTGCCGATGATCCATTTCCGACGGACTTACATTTCTTTAGTAAGTTATCTCCCACCTGGATTTTTCACAGGCGATATGTTTATAGTAAATTCTCTATAAAAGGAAAACTGTATATGCTCAGAAGACAAGCCCTTGTCAAATGGTGATCTGAATTTGATCACTCCAAGGCTCATTCTGATCAGGTAAAGCTTTGGTTCAAAAGCCACCCAAATTGACCAAAGCAGTAGATCCAGAGACCTACCAATTTTTCAATCAAAGGTCAGTAGCCTTATTAGCCCTTGCCACATCATTTTTAAAGGGAAAGTTTACTTGGAATATGCAGGCTATCCTCAATCTCATGAAGAAAGAAGAAGCTTCATCCTCTTCAAAGAAGCCTGAAGAAACTTCTTCTTCATCTTCATATGACTTCAATCAAAATGAAGACGACTGTTTCAGAATAGATCTTGTCAAAGATTGACGTCATCATTCCATTATCTTTTCCTGCGGCTGATCATTGTAACAGTAGGTTATCCGGTTTCTATTACCGAAACTGTAATCTAATTTTTAGATTCAAACAGTTGTTTCCATAGGGATACCTCTGAGTTGCAATATTGTTATTTTATTTTATTTTAAAGAAATAAAATCATCTTTTCTCATTTGCATGTTCTTATTCTACAATTGAAATCTTCTTTCTCCATCTACTCTCTTTCATCCCAATGGCTTGTCGCACTTGAGAGTTTAATTTATATGTTTTAAATTTATAATTTCTACATTATTTTCTGGTTCTCAGCCATGTAGAGTTTGTCTCTTATCCTGCTTTCCATTTATGCTTTCTGTCTTTTAACTCTCCTTACTCAGCTCCGCTTCAACTCCGTATGGTATCAATATATATATATATATATATATATATATATATATATATATAAAAGATAGAAAGTAAAACACTTGGGTTACAAACCAAACTTAAGGTGAACAACTTCCAAAATCTATAAAGGGGATGCACTTTTCTATAACATAAACTTTGTTTAGCCTACTGTTTCAGCCTTATGGCAATTGACCATTATCAAATGATTCCTCAATGACTTTCTATTGATACCAAAGTGATATTAGTATCATAGGGAGATTGGTAAAATAATTGATGCTCTGCCAACTATCTGTTAATTTTTTCTTCCATGGCCTTAAAGAAGCAAGAAAGGGTTCTCATGACTTCACTTGTGACATGGGGATTTTCAAATGGGGAAAAGCCACTGATCCAAATCAATCAATTTGTTTGGTGAGGCTGAGGAAGGATGTGTTCACCATATGGACTTTGACACACTATGAGACAAGTAAGTGGAGAAGGGTTTTGAAGATAAGAGTCAGAGCAATGGTGAAGGATCATCCTATTACAGGAGTGAAGGGCTATGCAGTTTTGAATGGAGATCTTTTGGTCTTTGCCACGGAGAAGAAGGTCTATGGCTGTGGTTTGAATGATATGAGGATTCAGGAAATCTGTGATCATGAATGTGAGTTCAATGTTCTTCGCTTCACTTCATACAAGGACACTCTGCGCACATGTGGTACTCGAGATGGAATTTTGCCTCTTTCTCTGCCCAAGTGGCCTCTTTCTTCACACAATCAGTGTTGGTAGTTTATAGTATTTTGTTAATTTTACTTTTGTTGAATTTGAAGGATAATATGCAGACATAATGTGAATTTTGTTAGTTTATATACTTTTGTTGTTTTACATTTTTCAATCCATGTCAATTCAATAGAAAATTACATAATAGGGTTCCTATTGCCCATGCTAATAATGTGTATTTTTCTTCACTTGACATCAACTTATGGCAACACAACTCGATGAAATTCAGTTACCTGCATAATACTAAGTATACAATATTTTGCAGTTCATTTCAATCATTTATTATTCCCCCTCCTCACTGTTGTTTTTGAAAAATATACAGTCCTGCCTACCATATTCGCTTTGTCATTTATTTTCCTTCCTAGCCCTGCTCCCCTTTCAAAAGAGATGAAAACAAATGAAGCAAACTTGCACTGAGAATGTTGCTTATTGTGAATATATGATGAAAACCACTTAGCAACTAATTGGAACCATTTATATTTTAGCTTTAGGGGGAACTTGTATAATTAAATTGATAATGGCTTGGTTTCAGGGTCGTCTTAAGATTGCAGACTTTGGTTGGTCTGTACATTCTAGAAGCAAAAGGCATACTATGTGTGAAACCTTGGATTATTTAGCACCCGAAATGGTTGAAAACAAAGCTCATGAATACGCAGTTGATCACTGGACTCTGGGTATCCTTTGCTATGAGTTCCTTTATGGTGCTCCTCCATTTGAGGCTGAGAGTCAAGTTGATACCTTCAAAAGGTATGGAAATTCATGAGACTTCTATATAGTGTGTAGTTTATCATAAATTAAATGCCACTTTTGCAATGCATATGTAATGTATTTTATATTTGTGCAGGATAATGAAAGTTGACCTAAGTTCCCCTTCTACTCCTAATGTTTCTTTAGAAGCCAAAAATCTTATTAGTCGGGTAAGTTCTTATCTATATATTTTAAATTTTATATCCAGGCAAAGCATATCCTTTCAGAGAACAGATTTGGTCTTTCTTCTTACTGCAATCTGTAAATTGATGCAGCTGCTGGTAAAAGAATCTCCACGAAGGCTCTCACTTCAGAGGATAATGGAGCATCCTTGGATAACCAAGAATGCAAATCCCAAGGGTGTCTGCAACTAGTATCAACTTTTTGTAGAGCTGAATTTTACATCTGATATTGCAATGTAATGGAATATTTTTTGTATTTTTCAGAATTCAAGTCTATTATCAACTTGAACGACTCTGTCCATTGTTATTGGGATTAGGAAGGTTACGAATGTGCAGAATTGTTAGTGGCTTTAAGAATTCTCTGTTGTGGCGACAGTGTTGTATATACAGAATCATATTTTGTACGTTCAGAGTTTCAAAATTAATATCATGTGTATCATAGCACGTGACATTCTATATATGGTTGAAAAGGTATAAAGATATTCCATGAGTTTCATAGGCAGGACTGAATTATTTTTTCCTTTTTCCCTTTTGTTCAGGGGTGTCAGATTGGCCAAATTTTAAAATTATAGTAATACTATGTATTTTGGCCACGCTTTTTATTCTTTGTGTCTTTCATTCTATCTCTTTTCATCATATCACAAAGTTTATTATATATTTTAAATATGTAATTTTAGTTTTTCTATTTCTAAATCAAGACATTTAATTTCTCTATTTTTTAAAATAAGTAATTTTAATCATTTTATCAGTTAATAGTTAGTTAGTTGATTATCTAAAATCAAAAGTTAACTTTAATATGATATATTGGTGCTAACGTGGAACCTATATAGAATGTTGACATGACACTTATGTTAAAAAAGATTAAATAAAGTGAAAAATAAAAAGTGTCTTATGACGCTTATATTTTCATGACCTTTTATTTATAGATAAGACAATAAATCACTAACACGCTTCTTTTGTTTAGTTAAATACATACATTAACGTTATTTTTTTTATGTATCATTACCCCCAAGAGTTATTAATTTATTTTCTTCAAATTATCAAAATTTATAAATCAAAAAATATTTTAAACTAAATCAAAATTTGGAGTTGACCTACATCAGGATGGACGTAGCCAAGAGGGGCTCCATGATCTTGCACGTCAAATTACGAGTATCCTTTATTATGATGAAGAGGGGGAACCTACAAAACAAATGACTTTGATGATCAAGTAGGTGAGTTAGGTTAGAATAAGATATGAAAAGGGTGAGGTAGAACCTAATACTTATAAGTGGAGTAGGAGATGCGGATCCTTGTTTGTAGGAGTTGTTACATTTGTATATCAATCTTTGCATATAATTACTAGCTTATAGATATTAGCTAGTAAAAAATTGTATCTTATATTTAATATGTATCTTATAGATAATTGAGTATTTGTCACTTGATAATGAGATTACAGCATTATGTTAATGTGTTAATGTTCAAATAATGAGATATTAGAAATAACTTGTTCGTACTCCTATGTAAAGCCTCACATGAAAGGAATGACGTACTTATTGACACGCTAAGTCACTTATCAGAGTATTTTGTAGATCATGGGCATTACATATTTAGTATATAAATCTTTTAAATTTTACATTATATATTTTTATATTGAATAGTTTTACTTTATTTTATTTTATCAGTTTATAATTTAATTTCATAAATTAATACGTAAATTATTTACATAATTTTTTTAAAATTGATTTTAATATACAAATCAGTTTTATCATAATTATTTACGTAAAATTATTCAAAGATAAAATGATAAAAACAAATCTTTAACTATATTAACATTATTTTTTATGTATAATTAGTCAAGAATAATTAATTTTTTAAAAATTATCAAATTTTATAAATTAAAAAATATTTAATATATAAATCATCTAATTTTACATAAATAATTAGAGTAAAATAATTTTTATATTAAAATCAAATTAAAAAATATGTAAATAATTTACATATTAATTTATAAAATTTAATAATAAATTGGTAAAATCAAAAAATATATAAACTGTTCAAAATAAAAACATATAAAATGATATAAAATAAAATTAAAATATTTACATATTAAATTTTTTAATATATATTTTTATAATTTTTTAAAATAATAATAACTTTTAACTAATGATACATAGAAAATAATATTAATATATAATTAAACAAAAAAAAGTATATTACTATTAATAGAAATCCTATCATGTATTGAAAAGTATACATTTAGATTCAAATTCAGATAGAGATAACAATAATTATCATTAACGAATAAAGATAAAGATAAAGATTTGTTATAAAGATAAATCCTATCATGAATTTCCCGCGCACCTATATCACATTCACCTATATATATATATATATCATTCTTCTCTGTCCCTTCACCATTCAATCATTCATAGTTGTTCTCTTCTTTGCTTCCAAATATTTCTCATTACAATGGCATTGTCACATGACGAATTGCTTGAGGTATTCTCTCAATTACCAGCAAAAGCCATCTACAAATTCACGTCCACCAGCAAGTTATTTTCAAAGTTCCCAGAGGAAACATATTTTGCATCGAAACAGGCACAAAACTCATTGCTAAGGGATGATACATGTTTCTTCATTCAACCAGACATCTCCCAGTTACGCAATGTCCAAGTTCATCCTTTACCTGGGGAGGAGCTCTCATCTGGGTTGCCTCAATCCGTTCTCAAATTCTTGTCTTACTCGGCGAAGATTTTGAGTTCAAGCAATGGCTTGATTCTTTGTCGCACCACCGGTGACTATGAAGTGAAGCTGTTCATTTGCAACCCAGCAACAATATCCTGGTTGCCTATTCCCACCCCTGATGAGTATAAACAGAAGAGTATAAGTATTGGTGCTGCTGATCTCAAGATTGGCATTGAATGTGATGACAAAGATGATTACATGCTGTATCTATTTTATGACAACTTAGTTGATCGGTCTTCTTCAAATTTGGCTTGCAAAGTTTATCATTCCAATGAAGGAGTGTGGAAATCAAAGGCAGAAAGATTTTTCACTGGCAGTAGGGAATTGAAATTTGACATGCCTGTTCATCACAGAGGAGCTGTTCACTTCATCTCAGATTGTTTCCCTTTCCTGAACAAAAAAAGTCCTTATTTCAGGCCATACATTATGTCATACAATTTTGAGAGTGGAAATTCAAGAATGCTGAGAGTGCCTAATGAAGCAAGAAAGGGTTCTCGTAACTTCGCTTGGGACATGGGGATTTTCAAATGGGGAAAAGCCACTGATCCAAATCAATCAATTTGTTTGGTGAGGCTGAGGAAGCATGTGTTCACCATATGGACTTTGACAAACTATGACACAAGTGAGTGGAGAAGGGTTTTGAAGACAAGTGTGAGAGAAATGGTGAAGGATCATTCTATTATAAGTGTGACGGGATATGCAGTTTTCAATGGTGATCTTTTGGTCTTTGCCACTGAGAAGAAGGTCTATGGCTGTGGTTTGAATGATATGAGTATTCAGGAAATCTGTGAACATGAATGTGAGTTCCGTGTTCGTCGCTTCACTTCATACAAGGACACTCTGCGCACATGTGGTACTGGAGCTGGAACTTTGCCTCTTCCTTCACACAAGCAGTGTTGATAGTTTATAGTATTTTGTTAATTTTACTTTTGTTGCATTTGAAGGATAATACGCAGACATAATGTGACTTTTGTTAGTTTATATACTTTTGTTGCTGTACTTTTTTCAATCCATGTCAATTCAATGGAAAATTACATAATACAGTTTCTGTTTCCATGCTTGACTCATTTGCCAAATTTTATGGAAGTTGTGATAATGGTTATATGGCTTTGAGGATCTTGGCAATAGCATTCCTTTCCTGTTTGAGAATCGCCAGCGTTGACTCCTCTACGTATCTCCTCACTTGCTCATCCTAAGGCAGGGTTAAAACTTAAAATCTTGCTCCAATGACTAACCAGTTTCATCTCCTCGCGATTGAGACTTAGTTTGGTAATATAATTTTGCTTATTAACAATGATTTTGTGGTCCCTTGTGCAGATAAGTAATTTTGGTTATCTAATGCAACTCAATTCATTGGCTGGGCGTAGTTATAATGACATAACCTAGGTGATCTTTCTTATTAGTTATTGCTTTCTATAATTAACGTCTTCTATCCTATCTTCATGTTGTTACTCAAGTGCAGCAACAGTAGGTCCCCCCCTCCCCCTTTTTGTTTTTTACTTGGGTAATTTAGTATATGTAGACTTTCGATGCTGGGTCTTTGGTTTGTTTTCTTACTTTGTGAATTCTATCGCCAAATTTGTGATCAAAATATTTCTCCCCATTCTCCAGATGGAGCTTAAGTGGTTAACTTGGAGCTGATGTGAAGTTTGATTCTGTGGCATGAATTCTACCAAGTCATTCAGTTTTTAAATGTCTTCTACTAACTAAGTCTCACCTGTCCCAAACTACCTCCAATAAATAAGATGCGAATAAGTTTTGGCTGCATTATGTCAGTATGTTGGATGCACCAGCTGTGGAATCATCTGAACCTATGTCATTCACAGAGAGAGAGAGAGAGAGAGTATTGATTGATTTTGGGGCAGATGATTTTTAAAGGGAAACCATGTAGATTAATAGCTAGGCTGTTTTAAATTGTCAATCATGCTAAGATAAAACAAAAGGCTTTTGGCTTCCAAATAATACCAATCAACTAAGTTGTCATTAAAATAAGGTTGGTTTACATTTAAGTAACATCAACAAAGTCCAAATACATAAATATGCCTCACTAAAGCTGATAAACATAACTAGTGTGCCCTTTAATCTTGTGCTTTTATTTTATTAATTTTCACTGTTAGAATTTTTTTTATATTTTTGGCTTCTGCAGTTCTGCATTAAATTTCCTATTTCTTTGATGAGTCATAGAATAAATCAAAATCATGATGATTTTTCTCTGTTCCGAGGTAGCAAAAGAAGAAATCACCAGTATGCAAGTGACAGCATTTAATATGGTTCCATTTTAGTCGCTGATTTTGCTTCAGTTAATGGTTATTATGTTTTACAGGTTTTATATTATCTGTTAGGATTGAACCATTCACTACCCTTGCAATCAAACTACATTGTGGAAAATTTGATCATGCAGATCGAATGTTTTCTGATATTTCTGCTACATGGAATGGAGTTCTTGAGGACATGAGTGATGTGAAGGAATTGGTATATGTTTACTAACTTCCAACAGAATGATTGGTTTTCTAGAATTCTTTTATATAAAATATTTTTAGTACTTGTATTATATATTAAATACTTTTAGTTTGTATTAGAGGACGTGAATGTTTGTAGTACTTACATTTTAAATGCTTATCATGGTTTAGTTGAAACTTTTATTTTAAGCTCTTTTTTTTACTCTTTTAATATCAACTTATTAGGTTCCTGAGCTATTTTATCTCCCTGAGGTCCTCACAAATGAAAATTCAATTGATTTTGGCACAACACAATTGGGAGAAAAGCTTGGTATACTCATTAAGATTTTCTCCATTGGTTTTCTAAGAAGACATTGTGTTATACTCAAATGCATATTATAGTTAATACCTCTGCTTGTGATTTACTTTTTTCATACCAGATACTTCAAAACTTCCTGCTTGGGCTGAAAATCCTGTTGATTTTGTGCACAAGCATAGGATGGCTCTGGAGAGTGAGTATGTATCTGCTCATTTACATGAGTGGATTGACCTCATATTTGGGTAGGTTTCCTTCCTACTTTTCAGTTTCTCCCCTTGTTCATCAGTTTGAACCAGTGGCAATCCAAAAGCCTAATTCTCAAACCCAATACATCCCGAAAAACAAGTATAAGGATGTCATTCAAATGGAACCGGAATTTTGGAATCCTAAACCCAACAAAATTCCCCATAAAATCTTCCATAAAGATTTCTTAGGCAACCAATTCCATTACAAATCAATCTCAATCAGCAAAACACGACTTTTTTATGAATTTATTCTGGTTTATACAAATTCAGTCTAGATTAAACATCATAAAAATAATAATTCAGAGCAAACAACTTATTCAACACTTCAAATTCTTAAGGTTCTAACACCAAGAGAATTTAGAGATTTGAATAAAATCAAAATAAATTCTCAAAATTATGATCCCATTGAATTTTCTTACTAGGATTATCAAACTGTATTGCATAACGTCTTCTATTTTCAAAATAAAGATTTTATGCATTCATGGCTAATTTACTTCAAACAAAACGTTCAGTACAAATTTCCTAACTGGCTTTTTCATTGGTGGAAATTTTATGGACCAATTCTTGAGATACTTTATTTAGAGGTTGTATCAGGGTTAACTACTTTTACAAAGAAATTTGAGTTTGCCGATGATCCATTTCCGGCGGACTTACACTTCTTCAGTAAGTTATCTCCCACCTGGATTTTCCACTGGCGATATGTTTATAGTAAATTCCCTATCAAAGGAAAACTGCCTATGCTTAGAAGACAAGCCCTTGTCAAATGGTGGTCTGAATTTGATCACTCCAAGGCTCATTCTGACCAGGTAAAGCTTTGGTTCAAAAGCCATCCAAATTGACCAAAGCAGTAGATCCAGAGACCTGCCAATTTTTCAATCAAAGGTCGGTAGCCTTATTAGCCCTCGCCACATCATTTTCAAAGGAAAAGTTTACTTGGAATATGCAGGCTATCCTCAATCTCATGAAGAAAGAAGAAGCTTCATCCTCTTCAAAGAAGCCTGAAGAAACTTCTTCATCTTCATATGACTTCAATCAAAATGAAGACGACTGTTTCGGAATAGATCTTGTCAAAGATTGACGTCATCATTCCATTATCTTTTCCTGCAGCTGATCACTGTAACAGTAGGTTACCCGATTTCTATTACCGGAACTGTAGCAACAACAAATTTTATGTCTTTAAAAGGGCCACGTCCCTCATTCTGTAATCAAGTTTTTAGATTCAAAGAGTTATTTTCATAGGCATACCTCTAAGTTGCAATATTGTTATTTTATTTTACTTTTGAGAAATAAAATCATCTTTTCTCATTTGCATGTTCTTATTCTACTATTGAATTCCTCTCTTTTCATCTACTTTCTTTCATCTCGACGGTTTGTCGCACTTGAGAGTTTAATTTTATATGTTTTAAATTTATAATTTCTGTATTATTTTCCGGTTCTCAGCCATGTAGAGTTTGTCTCTTATCCTGCTTTCCATTTATGCTTTCTGTCTTTTAACTCTCCTTACTCAGCTCCGCTTCAACTCCGTATGGTATCAATATATATATATATATATATATATATATATATATATATATATAAAAGAAAGTAAAACACTTGGGTAACAAACCAAACTTAAGGTGACTAACTTCCAAAAATCTATAAAAGGGATGCACTTTTCTATAACATAAACTTTGTTTAGCCTACTGTTTCAGCCTTATGATAATTGACCATTATCAAATGATTCCTCAATGACTTTCTATCGATACCAAAGTGATATTAGTATCATAGGGAGATTGGTAAAATAATTGATGCTCTGCCAACTATCTGTTAATTTTTTCTTCCATGGCCTTATATATATATATATATATATATGTATCTAAATAAAGCATTTTGGGATGAACAATGACTGTCACAGATGATTAGGATGAAAAACTGGCCCACGTTAGGGTAAAGTCATAACTCCAAGGAAAATGTTTGATAGACATCAAATGTGATATCTAACATCTAGATAAAAAGTAAAAAAAGAGAAGAAAAAAAAAATAAGTATCATAGAATTATGATAAGATAGAAAAAAAAATAGATTGAGAGGAATTTAAAATAATGATGAAAAATTTAGAACAAAAGGTGATTTAAATATTATTACTCCAACTTTAATTATGACTTCCATTCAAACCGGAAATTAAATTATTTGTGCCAACAAATTTTTACATTTTTAAATACAAAATCTTCGGTACAAAAATTTAATTCAGATTGTTGAGTAACTTTTAATGAGTCTTGTAACACCCCGTAGTACTCCGGTTGTTACTCATCTTGGTACTAGAGTTTTCAGCGGAAGACTTATTAAAAATCCGTTTTGGAAACATAGTATAGAAATCGTGATTTAATTTTTTCCAAAACATTTTCTCAAATTCTTTTCCCAGAAGTTCACGTAATACGATACTGCACTGCTAGATTTAATTTAACTCATAACCCC